>RQTK01000531.1:317508-328016 GCA_003991915.1 Elysia chlorotica
GTACTTGCCTGCCACAATCTTGGTGATCTTGTAGACCTTGCCCTGCTCTCCTCTTCCGGCTGCTTCTTCTGCCTGACTTGCTAGGTCGTCTATGAAGGCCCGTTTGTCTGCTCTGGTCTTTCTCTTTACGGTCTTGTCTGCTTCCCTGTACTTCTCCCTATACTGCTCCTTCAGTCTCTCGGACTTAGTCTCCATCACTTTCCTCTTCAGGTCTTTTCTGTCTTCTATAGTTTCCCACGTTTCTGCTGAGATCCACTCCTTTCTTTTCCTCTGCTTGGTTCCCAGGCAGCTTTCACTGGCTAGGAGATATGCAGAGTGTACGTGGTCCCATTTCCTGTTGACTTCCTCCATGCCCTGTGGTTCTTGCTGCTGCTCCAGGTTAGACAGGGTTAGAAACCTGTTCTTCACCTGTAGTACAAAGGAGCTTCTAGTCACATTTTTATAAAAGATAAATGTAGAGAGAGTAGACATGTTTAGATATCCTTTTGAAAGGTATGAGCCCATGTTCTTAATTATGACTAATCGTAACACTATGTGCCGAGCCGTCCTGTTGCATGATAAATGAAACTATAAGTCACACGTTTGTGAATATTTTAACATACATTTTCTATGGTTGAATAATTCTTACATCTAATTGTCTACGTTTTTATTTTATAGGATTTCCCAATACGAAACAGGTTGTGATTCAAATTTATATTAGGATTAAGATCATTGGTGATATCTTGCTAGAAGGTTTCTGTCAAAACAGGACATGAATATATAATATATACAATAGATATTTAGAAAGGTCAGTGTTCTATAATTTTTTATAACTTGAAGCTAATTATTCTACACCGGCAATTACTTTTCCTCTTTGAACTCAGTGGAAAATGTCATTTCAGTTATTAGAAGAAAAAGACCATTATCGTTGCAATGCTCTACCGCGAGGGTTCAATTTTTCCACAATGCAGCGCATACTTATTCAGCGGGGTCACAATCAAACGGAAACAACCTATTAACTCGATAAGAAACTTATTTTCGTAACAGCCATGGTATTATCGAATTGTTATGATTAGCTGGTATTGTTGGTCTTTCTGTATACTACATATGTAGAGAAAAGCAGTGGAGGTGCCGTTTGTGGAAAAGTTGATGGGCGTTGGGCCACTTGGTTAAGGATCTTCCTTCCCCGGCCCACAGTGTCACCCAAAACGTAGTTATAATTATGTAGCTGAGGCTGTTAAGTCACGGCGAAAGTAGAGTGCTTGCAATGGCAACCTACCTCACAAATGCCATTTGCCCAGTGCAATCAGAACTCTAATTCTTGGTTCACCAACACTCTGTCCAGAGCATGGGAGCACCTTGACTTTTTTTTTTTAGAGAAAGCAAAAAGTTCTACACGTACTCGAATCACACTGTACTAATCCACAGGGTGAAACTCTATAATATTTTCTTTTGTTTAGTCAAATAGAGACACTACAATGCTTACTATTTTGCTAGTAACAGTGACTGTCTAAGCAGCAAGTGAAACTGTAAAACTCCTTGGGTTTGATTAGTGCAAAGCTGAAACATGACAGGTTTGTAGTTGTTTTTAGGGGAGGGGGGGGGGCTGGCGCTTGCTCACGGTTGTCTTCACAAGCTGATAATTTCAACAATCACAGTCTGGTCATTTTAGTTGTTTGTTTGTTTTTTTAATAATAGTGACAAAAATATCAAAACTTAAAAGCAATCAAATACCGCAACCCAATCGTAAATGAAAAGTAATCTTTTATATTATTAATAATAGATTATAGTTATATCATGTAATCTTTTTTATTTACTATTGAGATGCCTATCATTCTTAATGCCCCAAACAGTTGAACTTCCAAGGGCAAGAAGCGCAGAACCCGAGCAGCTCTCTGATGCCACGCTTGGTAAGTGAGGGCTGACTGTGAGCAATACATCTCAATGATACTACAGTTGTTAAGAAATCTACATCAGGAGAGTGAAGAGACTCCCCAGTTATGTTTGGCCGTACATCTTTTGTTCATATAACTTATAAGATCACTATTTTATCGATCACTAGCCATACGGGTATAGAGCTTGTTTTCATTGGGCCCTATGAACAACATCGCAATAGCTTACGGTCGTAAGTCTATTATTCTTACGAGTTGTAAACTGCCGCGATGTTATTCTTACGCCCCTTGATTCTAGATTAATAAAACTCAAGACGTAACGCTTACAAACGTAATCTCCGTTGTCCTCTTTTGATAGGGTTGGTCGTTTTTTCTTGCTTTTTTTAAATAATAATTTATTCTTGTATTCTTTTTTTTTTAAATAATTGTTTGTTTATGGCTGTTAAGAACAAATAGCAATACATATGGTATGTGTGTATTCGCTACTAGGAGACGATGCAATTAACTCAGAAATTAGAAACAAAAAAAAAAAAAATAGACTACCAAAGTAATATTTTCAAATCTGCGGTAAAACGTTGAACTATATTCTGGACGTACCGCGCACGAGTGATCAGGTTTATTTTAAATAGTTTCTGACCTAATGGCAGGAAACGAGGCTTCCCAAAGTAAAAGGCAATTACCGACTTGGCTCACATTTTAACATAAGATTGTATCAGTGATATGTTTGTTTTTTTAACTTTTATCATAGTTTGGACAAAATGGTACTCAGCGTGTATTAGCCTGATTGTCTAAACTATCCCAATCGGGCTTTAAATATTTTAAAACAACAGCTCAATTTGGTTGTATTTGTTGGATTTTTTCGGTGACTCTGCCTGTTATTTTTGGAAGCGTCGGCAGGAACCTAGTTGATAAAATTAAACGAATAGAGAACTTCTTTTGTTTCTCTGTTACCTTTTCCCAAACCATTCACTTTAAATGTATGTTAGTTGGATATATGCTTAAAATATCACACTCTGTGTTGCTGGAAAAAACGGGAAAACATTTGTGAATCCTAAAGCCGTATCCGAAAATACAACTTATTTCTGAATTCCACGCCACGACCAAAAACGTTCGGAGAATTTTTCTGAATAGTAAAGCCTCGACGTTTCTTGAATTTGAAGCACGCATCTCAGCTGCGGTTGATCAGATTTAGAGCGTGAAGATCTATATCTATAGGTAGCATGATACAATTTTAAATTTTACTTAACACTTGGGGTCGTCTCTCTCTCTCTCTCTCTCTCTCTCTATCTATCTATCTATCTCTCTCTCTCTCTCTCTCTCTCTCTCTCTCTCTTTCTTTCTTTCCGTTCGTTCAATTTACCAGTTGTAATAACATTTTGGCTCTAAACTGTGTCTGCGCATGTTTTACAAATAATATTTTATTTCTTTATCAACCATGTTTTGTATTTCAGAATGTAGGGAGAAGCCCGTGGAGCTAGGTATCGTTCTGGATTCCTCTAAGTCCATCTGGCTTTTCGACTTCTTACATGCGATCAAGTTTCTGCAGGACCTGGTCTCCTACTTTGACATTGGGCCGACAAAGACAAGGGTCGCGCTCATCTCATTTGGAGACGGTGTCCACATAGATGTAAATCTGGTCACACTAGTGGACTATTTTGCTTCATTTTATTTTAGTCTTTTCCGCTAACCGCATATAGTTTAATTTGTTGTGTTCATTCTAAAAGAATAATTTATTGGTTCTTTTCCATTATAATTTATATTAGTTCGGTACACTTAGCTTAAATTCCTCGCTGTATACAATTTTCAAGACTCTTTCAACGACGCCAAACCATTTGAAACTATTTCGAAAAAGCAAGTAGGTGATACCGTCTTTCCATCTTCTATTTCTTTAGACATCTTTCGATTTGAATAACTACACAACAAAAGCAGAATTGTTGGAGGCCATCAGCAAAACACCCCACACGTTTGACCAGCACACGAGTACTGCGCTGGGAATAGACTACATGAGGGACGTGCAGTTGAGCGCGGGGAAGGTCCGGCCTGACGCAAACAAGATTGCAGTAGTCATCACGGACGGCAACTCTCAGAAGTAAGTAGCATTGTAACGTGAAAAAAACATTGCAATGATGCAAGTTTAAACAGAAAATTTAGTTACATAAAAAAACATCAATGCTCCAATTAACCATATCCAACGGAATGCGGTTTTATATTATTAAAAACATGTTTTGCAACAGCTAGAAAACTATAGGCTAATAATATTGTCTCATCGATCTATCACTTTTTCTTTAGTAAAAAGGCTACCGCCGATTCCGCCGCTAAGGCGGAGGCAGAGGGAATAAAAATCATAGCGGTCGGTGTGGGCAACAAGGTGAATGAGAAAGAACTGGAGAACATTGCCGCTGGGCATCCGGACCGAGTCATCAGGACGCGGAAATATTCTCAACTCAAAACTATCCTAGAGCCGCTCAGGGAGAAGATCTGCGAACCAGTCAGTAAGTTTTCCAAAATAGAATAAAATCATGGATTAGAATATAATTTTTTAAAATCGTTCTAATATCATGTTGCAATACCTTCCATCTTGTTTACTTGTCACTTTTTTATGATCTTTCATTTGAAACAAATAGAATTATGTATTTTTAATGGGTTTTCTTAAGATTGGCTACCATTCGGATTAATTCTGTTGTTTCAGTCATCATTGCAAGGACAACACCAAAACCCATGGCTGATGAAATGCCAGTGATGCTGCTGTCTCCGACAGAACCACCAAAAGATGAAGCCCAAGATTTCTATAAAGAACCCCTTGCCTTAGTAGATGAAAAAGGTGAGACACTCCAACTTGTAGTGCAAACTATGTCACTTCTGTCACGTCATATTATGCTTCAGCCCAGATGAAGACATAACGATATTTCTTCATAGTATTTCGCGATTAGCACAGTAAAAGGCAACACATATCAAGATTATCTGTGATTCCAGGATAAAATGGCAGTCTTGGGCAAAGTCTTAGACATAAATAAACTTTTGTTACCTAATGATCTGTTTATTGTACAGCCCAATATTAACTACAGATTTGTATTAATATCACTGAGCCTTTATTGTACTTAACACTGCAATGTCACTATAATTGTTACAGTTTACTTTAGTGGATGATAAAGATTTCTAAATATTTATGCGAATGCATTGAAGTCTATCACATATCGGATAATATCATTAAACATTAGATATCATGCGGTAAAATACCATATACTTTTTGTTTAGTGTTAACCACAGACATTGTGTCGTTTTCTAATTTGCGGTGCTAACCAATGTTATACAAATTAAATAGTTAATGAATATATATTGTCTGTAGATATAGCGCTATATGAAGTGTTTTAATAACATGTCCTCAGTCTGTGAACACGTTCACATCGAATTGGGCATCATCTTGGATTCTTCGAGTTCTATCTGGCGGCCAGATTTTGAGCGCGCCAAGAAATTTCTGCAGAAGTTGATTGATGCGTTGGATATTGGTCCAGACGAAACACGAGTTTCTTTTATTCTCTATGGCCTCGGAATCTACACGGACGTAAGAATAGTTATTTGATCCAATGGGCGGAGGTTCGTTTCTCCGTGTGCACACTTGAACTGAGTTAATAAGATTAAAAAACTTTTATACAATTTAATTATCATGCTCATTCCCTACTCTTAGTGGGGTTTTTTTCATGGAACATTTCAGATAACCCACGGGCTTTATTTTCTGCAATAACTTTTTAATAAACTGAGACTATCACACTAAGAGATGAAACATGACATAGAAATCAAAAAAGTAAATATTTTGCTTTCAGCAAGCCTTCAATCTGACCACTTACAAATCGGGGAAAGAGATCAAAGCCGCCATCGGGGATGTTGAACACCAAATCGGACTCTACACGAGCACTTGGGAGGCAATTGATTTCATGCGTGACCATCAGCTTGACGTCACGCACGTGAGACCAGGGCTTAAGAAAGTCGCCGTTGTCGTCACGGACGGAAACTCACAAGAGTAAGCTATTGAGGAGTATTGACACTACCCACTGTTGCTAATGGCTTGGAATTGACGATTCACATTTATAGTTCTACATTGTTTATCGTTACGCAAGATTAAAACATGTATCGAAATTCTATAATTTTGGCCACAGAGAAGTGTAAATTTTGAAATCAGCACATACATAAATAAGCTTGCTATATTACGGCTCCAAAAATACATGCTTAAATAACAATACAGCGTAAGAGTCAATGAATTTTCGTAGTTAAGGTAAATAAGATACCTTTTTTATCTTATCCACATCCACCTGTAATTGAGAAATAGATCATTACATGTATTAGGAATGTTTAATATATCAAATATATCATATGAAAAATCAAACAAAGTCTTCTTGTCTGTGTAAAACGCTGATTCTCTTACGTTCCCTTCGTGACTTTGTTTCCTATTCTGTTCATATTCAGAGGTAAAAAAACAGCCGCAGCGGCGTCCAAGGCAGTGGAGCAGGATATCAACATGATAGCCGTTGGTGTCGGGAAGTGGGTCAATGACCAGGAGCTTGAAAACATTGCCGGCGGAAACAGCAACATGGTGATCAGAGCAGACAATTTTCCTAGGCTCATGGAGGTGTTAGGGACACTGAGGACAAAAATTTGTCAACCAAACGGTTAGTCTTGGTAAATTTAATCCATAGGAGCAGCAAGAGTCAAAATGAAATTAATGTTGTTGTTGCTGTTGGGTTTTTTGTGTGTTTTTTTTTGTCATGATAAGTGGATGTATGGCAAGCCACTGCCTTCTGGTGCTCATGAATCCTAATGTCAAACCCTGATTGTGAAAGAGATAAATACTTGTATATCTAGAAATAAAAGCTCAAGTATCATGTTTAAACTACATCACATCTATCGTAAGACAAAGAGACTTGAGGGGACTAAAATTGCTGTGTATGTCTAGCTTGCTTAGTTATGTTGCTTTTTTTGTGCAAATGTTTGAATTTTGTAATTTTTGGTTTTGTAATTTCTTTTGGTTACTAATGTGAGATTGTTTTAACCCCCCCCTTTTTTTTTTTTGCCCCCTTGTTTTTTTTTAAAAACAGAATAACACAGCAAACTTACTTGTTGGAAACAAGTGTCGAGGGGAAAAGGACACTGATACGAACACTTTTCCTTCTTCTTTTGTTTTTAAGTTTCAAATAAATTTGAAAACAATCCAGGGTTTTGTTGTTAATTGGAAGTGAATATTTTTTGTATGAATTATGTACTATGATATAATGTTCTCTGTTGTAAGGAAGAGAATTAATGTTTTATACGCGTGTATAATGAAATGAAGCTGGTGATGCTCATCAAATATTTCCAAAGAATAAGTTCTGCAGGACCGAAGCTATTGTATTTAGTTTTCGATAGTATATCAACCATATAAACTAGCAGCCATTATTACTTCAAATTTGGGCGGGGGGGGGGGGGGGTTTGGTCTTAAAACGTAAGTCATTTCGTTTGCGAGGTGGGGGGGGGGGGGGGGGGGGGACTTTGTGTTCATCTGTATAGATGCAGAGTCAGTTCGTTTAAAAATCCTCTCTTACACAGGAATATCGAAGATACTGTCCTTGCATTAACGTATTCATCTCAAGGTCGCTTAATCTTAATCTTACGCACTTGAAATGTTCTCTGACAACGAAGCACTTCGGGCTGTATTGATCTGCCATGTGGATAGATATATCGATCATCGATAGACTATTGATGTCTCATGGTGGCGTCTGCTGCTGAGCCAAATCCATCACCAATTTGTATATCGTGCTTGACTGATTGGTGAGAATTATTTCAGCACTTCTCTCGTCTGGGATGGCGTTCGCTTTGTAAAGTTTCAAATCTGGCCCAGTAGTCGGACCAGAGCTCCACAGCAAGGTGAAACTCGTTAAAAAACCAGCGAAGTCGTAGATGGTGAAAAAAGGACAGTTAAGGTGATGCCAACCCTCAAATCTCTATTGCTTTAAGGGGTGTGCGGAACCAGAACTAGCGAGTATTATTGAAGAGTCTGAGTTCAATTGCCTGAGTAAGATTGCTTTTACGGCACGTCAGCACAGTAACGACTATATTGTGTCCATGAATTTCCTAAAACAGTTAATACATTATACTAGTAGCAACGGTGATTCATATATCTCTGTTAGTGGTAAAAGAATAAAAAAAATTGTGCATAAAAGGGTTGGTTCAAAGTGAAGGGTATATACAGCAGTTTAAAAAAAACAATTGCTATGATGATGATGATGATGATGATGATGATGATGATGATGATGATGATGATGATGATGATGATGGTGATGATGATGATGATGATGATGATGATGATGATGATGATGATGATGATGATGATGATGATGATGATGATGATGATGATGATGATGATGATGATGATCTGAAGATTTTGGGGCTTATAAACTAAAACACCAAGAATTTCACTTGGTTTAAGACCTCACCTGTCTCACATTAGCATTATTATGGCACACATTTTGTTATGTTCATTTAAACAAACATTAGGCCTCATTAATTTGTTATACCTTCATGTAGTTTGCATGAGATCAAATGCGCAATATTTCTGCGATTATGAAACGACTATTCAGCCTACTTTAAACATCACACAATTCGTTTTTTGGGTTTTTTTATCTGGGAACTGGTGGGGACAGGAAGAGTAAAATGTGTTTAATCTTTCGCAAAAGTCTTTATTAACAACTTAAAGCCATTCAATTTTTCAAAAAAACTGAAATCGTTATATTACAGTTGAATGATACCAAAAAACAAAACAAAAAATGTCATGTCTTCCATTTTGTTCGTTGTATTTTCCTCTTTGATTTTCAGTAAAAGTAAAAACGTTTATATGTACTGTGCTAAAACAATGTGTATTATTTGTACACTTAACATGTATTTCATAAAAGCGTGAGTGAGTGGATGAGTTTGTTTTTACTGCACGTCAGCACAACAACGACTATATTTCATAAAAACGAAACAAGATCTTCCACAAAACTACAATACACAATCTTTTAATATTTTTTACCTATTTATCCAATGCATTCAATTTATCTTTACACAAATTTGTATCTAAAAGTCTTTGTTTTAGATCAATTTGAAACCACAGTTTTCTAAAGCTTGACACACAAAAAGTAATTGCACATTTTTTCTCATTCTTCAGTGACCACATTGTTCTAGAATTATGTAAATCTGCACATACCATGTCTACATGTAAAATAGCCGGGAATTTCACTTAAAGAGCAGGTCTTGACACACACAGACATGTCTCTAAAATAGTTAATAGAAGCACATTCTAACGCAAATGTACAACACAAATACAATTTGTAAGGGATTTAAAAAATACCTGGTATAAATGAAAGAGTGCAAATGCTTAGTTTATACTCATGTGGTAAGTTAGGTGGAATTTAATAATAAAAAACACCCTTCAACAATCTGCCCCTTCTATTTTAACAATTTTTTTTAAAGTGGCTATTTGTTCGGCAGCGACAAATTCTGGTAATATTTTAGGCAATTGGATAGGATTAAATGTACATGCATAGTCAACTAAAAGTTCTTGTCGACCGTCAGCCCAATAAAAAAGGTTTTTGGTGTAAATGGATTACAATGCGCTTCCATTTGGGCAGCCAGCTTAATATGGTTTTGGCTATTAGTCCGGCAGCTGGACTATGACTAAGAGCCTTTTGGCTATATGTTCGACTGTCGGACAAATGGCCTCATCCTTTTTTTTTTTTGCTTTAAGAGTTCTTATCTCTAATCTAAACCAGCAAAATGCATAACATTCCTCAGAAGCTGACAATATTCTTGAGCCTAATCGGAGTAATATTTTTTATTCAAGAAATATTCACTTGCTTTGTTTTTAGCTCTCCAGCTTGATTTATGAAAATCAACAATTGTCTCACAAGTGTCAGAGACTTGCTCAAACTATTAAGAACAAAGCTATAACTACGCATTTTTATAAGTTCTTGGTGAAGTATGAAATTGTAAAGTTGAGTTATCAGACTAGTTGTAAAGCAGCAATGTTCTTAATTCATGTTTTCTTGTTGTTCTTTTATCCTCCATGCAGCATCCATATACTTAGTGATGCTGGAGTTTTGGCGATGGAAGCACAGGCGTTTGTCCCCAGTATCATGCTCAACCTAAAAGCAAAAGAAAAAGGATAACTTATGTTTTTTAAAAAGCAAACAAAAACAAAAAAGACATGGAAAATACAGACATGAAAATGGCGACTGCCCCATGTTATCGTATAAAGCGAGTGTATGTACAGACAAGTTTTTTTACTACATAACTCAATGTGTACACATTTTACAATAGGGATAAACTGCTGAGTGACACTACAAAATCAATTAATTATTCATGCCCGTTTTCTCTTTTTCTTTACGCTACTTAAAATCCATCCTCATCAGGTCTCTAATTCTACCTTTCTGTCTCTCTCAATTGTCCGTCCTCACATGTTACTTTTTACACTTACTCAATGAGATGACTCTTCACCCCCAACTATTCACTGTTTACCGTTTGTCTTTTTATCACATGTACTATTATTTTCTTTTATAAAGTTGACATTGCCGTTTACAGACGTAAATAAGATGGGTGGATGCGTTTGCGCGCGTGCGGGGATTGTGGCCG
>RQTK01000531.1:333245-344725 GCA_003991915.1 Elysia chlorotica
GTGATTTATTTTTCCTGAAATCGATAATCATCTCTTTCGTTTTATTGACATTTAAAAGCAGGTAATGATCTTCACACCAACTGACAAACCAACGGATTGTCTCTCTGTAGTTTGCTTCTTCTTCTTCTTCTCTTATTAATCCTAAAATTGATGTGTCATCAGCAAATTTCAATAAATGAGAATCATGTTGGTTAGTTGCACAATCATTAGTGTATATGGTAAATAACACAGGTGATAAAACAGCTCCCTGAGGAGCTCCAGTGCTAGTGGAAATAGTATCTGAAAGAACAGTATAAGAGCAATTCTCTTTTTGAATGTTGTTTAACTTTACAAATTGAGGCCTTGATGTAGAAAGTTAATGATCCAAGCAATCAGATTTATGTTCAAATTAATTTTTTGCAATTTGGATATCACCAGGTGTGGTTGCATTGTATTAAAAGCTGACGAAAAATCTATAAACAATATTCTACAATAATTCCTAGGAACATCAAGATGCTTGTAAACCTTGTGTAGAAATACAAGTATTGCATCTTCAACACTTCTTTTCTCTCTATCGGCAAACTGCATGGGATCTTGAAAAGCAGAAAAGCACTTTTTAAGCTCCTTAACAATAATCTTTTCTAAACATTTGGTGACCACAGAGGTTAAGGCAACCGGTCTAAGATCATTTAATTCTTTAATCGTAGATTTTTTTGGCACAGGAATAATTTCAGATGTTTTTAAAATAGGTGGTAAGAAGTGTTCGCGTATAGACCAGTTAAACAAAAATGTGTAAATTGAGCTGAGCTGCTCAGAACAATATTTAAAAACCCAACCTTTCAAACCATCCGGCCCGCCTGATTTTCTTTCTTTCACATTCTTAAAAACTGAAGCAACATCATGCTCACTCACAACATACTCCTCATGAGACTCTGACCCTTTCCTTAACTCTTCCATACGTTGTTCTATCTCATTGGTAAAATCATGGTTATCAAACCTAGCGTAAAAATTATTCAACTTATTTGCATAATCGTTCACATCTTCGTCAATACATAACTGTTTTTTGTTGTTACTTAATCCTGCCATTTTTTTTATACAATCCCAAGTTGCTCTACTGTCGTTATGTCGAAAATGGTTCTCTAACTTTTCTTTATAATTTTGTTTGCATTTCCGAATTTTGTTTCTGAGCTCTTTTTGAATCAGTCCTAATTCTGCCTGGTTATCAGAAAGGAACATTTTTCTTTTTTTGGCTATCGTATCTTTTACATCCTTGTTTATCCAAGGTTTATTATTTGGATAACAGATTATCGACTTTTGCGTGCAAACATTTTCAACACAAAATTGTATGTATGCTGTTATATGGTCATTTAGTTCAGTTAAAGATCCGCATGTATTTTTAAAGACAGTCCAATCCGTGCATGCAAAACACCCTCGTAGCTCCTCGATGTTGTCATCTGTCCTTGTTGTAATAGTTCTTTTGACCGGTTTGCTTGTCTTCAGGACCGTTCTGTAACTTGGTAAGAGATGAACCATTGAGTGGTCAGAGTCACCTAAGGGAGGCAAGGCTGTGCTTTTATAGCCTTCTGCAATGTTGCCATAACACAAATCTAGAATCTTCTCTTTTCTTGTGGGGCATGTCACGTATTGAAAAAAAGTTGGTAAAGATGACTCGAGGGTTGAGTGGTTGAAATCACCAGTGATCAGAATGACGCTGTCAGGTGACTTATTCTGCTGTTCATGGACCAGGTTGGATAAGTAGTCCTCTGCGCGTTTGGCGTTGGCCTGTGGGGGTACGTAAACTACATTCAGGTTTACTTTCGGAAATTCCCGAGGCAAGTAGTAAGGGCGTAGACTAAGGGACAATACCTCAATATCTGGTGTGCAGGTTCTTTCAGTGACATGAGTGTTGTTGTTGCACCATTTGTTGTTTATGTAGGCGCACACACCACCGCCTCTTACCGGACTCAGCCGTCCGATCTGAGCGGTACACACTGAAACCGTCGATGTTTATGCCTGAATCTGGGCAGTTCTCAGTGAACCAGGTTTCAGTAATACAAATAAGGCCAGCTTCTCGATATTCAGATAGAAACCGTGTGTTTGTACTCAACTCATCCAGTTTGTTGTTTAGCGATCTTGCGTTACCAGTCACTATCGCGGGGAGGGGCGGTTTAAAGGCTTTTCGCCTGAAGCGCGCTCGGACGCCACCTTTCTTGCCCCGCTTGCGGAGCTTTCTCTGATTTGAGTCATCCTGAGCTGAAGTTAGTGTGGCTATGGGCGGGGGGCGTAGACTCCTCAAAATGGCCGGTGAGTACTGAATAAAGGGCTTACTAATTGTGTATGATGATGAATCCCTGCAATCAATCTGCACTGCAGGCCTAATAATTGACAAGATTATCACAGAAATAGTCACTAAATATGCACCAAACCTCATGGTTCGTAGTAATACAATTTCCAGACCAGAAATACACAAGAAACTTTAAAAATTGGTCAAAATATCCACACAAAACACAGAGCTGCACAAAAACCGTGTCGCCGCTGAGCAGCGCCAAGAAGCAAAAATTATTTGTAAAGCGGACTCTATAAATATAATTCTGCTTTTTATCAATTCTCTCCTTCCTCTTGCTGCTGCTCATTCTCTTTCGGCTCCTTTTCCCTTTTCTCCTCCTCCTCCTTCTCCTCACCATTGTCAATTACATATATCATATCATATTCATAATAACTGAAATCTGCAGTGTATGATTGTTCTTTGTGAACTAACTCAGTAACTGCATAGATTTCCCTTAACATAATTATTTGATTTTGCTTCTCTGACCTTTTTTTTAAACAATAGTCGATTTCGCTCCCTACTGGTTGGGTCGGTGTCAGTTTATTGTGACCGGCTGAGACAGAATTCATGGTATCCCCGCCCACTCTCGTGTGAGGAAGCACATAAAATTGCCAGACGTCAGTCTTGGGGTCCGTCCATAATACATGTATAGCCTATATAGTGCTGATGTTGGACGTTAAACCAACTCAACAACCTAGGTTCGACACTCTTCAACTTAAATGCCTCATTACTGCGTAACTGTTCTCTCTCTCTCTCTCTCTCTCTTGCTCTGTGTGTTTGTCACTATGTGTGTGTGTGTGTGTGGGTGTGTGTGTGTGTTACATTCGCAGGTTCAAATTAAATTTTCTGTACTTGATGTCTACATCTTAAAGTGAACCACAGCTCAAATCTTAAAGTTAAATGCCATATTGGGTAATTATTATCCCCTTTGAGTGTGTTTATATTACTATTAACTAAACGTCCCTTTTCTCTGAGTGTACCAGGATCTTTACCGGTACAATGTATTTGGTGTCAATTTATTCGTACACATGTAGGCTAGAGTTGGTTTTATTTAGATTTTTGTAAATTGTGTCTGATTCAATTTTTGTATAACTTTGATCTCTAAGACTCTATGGTTCTTGGGAATAAACCTTCAGAACCAGGACCAACAACTATGCTAAAATTTAATGTGTTGACCAAAATGGTAAAGTTAGTTTAGAATAATATTAGTTTTATTACTGTGTCGCTACATGCACATTTATGCAATGCGTTTTCGTCTACAATTATGCACTATAATAATGGCTAACTCTGGCATGTGAACGGTTTTTAATCCAAGCCCAAGCCTTTTTCTCGCTAGCTATCCGCGTAAATCTCTTCTGGCTAAGGATGTTTTATTTTTAAAGTTTAAATGTAAGAACAAGGTAAAATAATAAAGTTGAGTTTCATCACTTTGACTCTGAGCTTATCCCCGTGACCTGGCGAATAGGCGCCTTTATCATTCAAGCTGCGCCTAATGCAAGGTGTGGATACCTGACTACAAGTACAACCTTAATACTGTAGTGTAGCCCATCTTAAACTCCAGGATCACTGTGTCATCCCATAGAGGTCGCGCTTCGCGGCAAATCCAATAATCCTGTTAAAAGTAGATGTGATAGGGTGCAAGAAACAAAAGACAAGACGATAAGAGCATAAACAGAGCAGGAGAAAATACATAGCAAAGGAAAGGGCCTGCCCTTAGCAGCATTCTACTGAAACACGCTTGACAGGCAGGCGGTAGTAATCATTCTTTTTCACCACACGAGCTAACACTAACAGTAACAGAAATACATGTACTATGCTTTTTAATTGTTTACTTATGCATTCCTTCTGCAGTGGCTATAAATAATAATAAATAATGAAACAATAACTTTTCAATATTGTTCTTTTCAATTTAAGACATACATGTATTAACTCACTTTCAGTTTATTTCAATTGGTTTGAAACAATGTGTATAGACTTAGAAATTTTAAACATTTTTTTTTATTTCAGTACTACTTTTGTTTTACTTTTAACAATGTGCTCTTAATCAACACCATGTTTAATTAAAAAACGTCTGACTCATAAAATTAGTGTCTTTCTATTATGTAAAATTGTAATAAATAATTTTAAAGAACAAAGACTGACGTTCATACATGTATCACTCTGACTTGGTGTGTGATGAGAGCATGCATAATTATGATACAACATTGGGCATAGTCAGGTTTTGCATTACCATTATGGTAATGGTAAACTCAAAGCCATACCACTCGGTACTCTTCATTCAGTTCTGTGATAGTATAAATAAGCTAAATAAAACCATAACCCAGATGTTATCAGGTATATAATACCTTTATTCATCATTGCATGCTAAACATTGCTGTTGTTGTTGTTTTTTTAATGCAATTACATGTACTAACAAAAAAATAAGTAACATGACCATTTATAACACTTCAAGTTCAAGGAACAATTGATTGTGATACATATTGCACATTTGTGATGAGAAAATGTGATATGGCACGTTTAGCAGCATCAACGCTCAACAGGAAGGAAAATTAAAGCCTGTGATATTGATAAAAGTGGCGAATACAATCACAACCAAAATGATGCCAGTTATTAACAATAAATACTCAATATTAAAAATGTAAAGTTCTACTGTTGACTTTTTATTGCAATAATTAAATATTTTACCTATATAACATTTGAGCATCATAAACAGTTGATTTTTTTAATATTCTGGAAAATCCTCAAGATGTGCTAGATTTTGAGATGTTTGAGTTTACCTCTCTTTCTAAACGAAGGAGTTCTCGCTCTAGAGAAAACAGATGGCTATCCTCTGCACCTGGTGCAATGTCCCTGAGGGCTTGAGCAAGGTTAAGAATGTACTCTTTGTTGTGTCCGCTTGGCCCCACAGAATGGAATATTTGAAATGCCATCTCTTCTAATGGGGCCGGACCCAAAAAGTATGGATTGTTCTCAGATCCGATGTAAAGAGTAAGTTTGATAGGACTGCGACTTGTGTCACGAGGATAGAAGAGAATTTCTTTTCTATCATAGCCACCCTTTTCTCTGTAGTCTAGATGATCTTTAACTGCCATGCAGTGGGTATCTGCAATCTTGTATGCAACTCCCCATACTTTTTCCTACAGATTGAATCAAGTGTAAAAATGAAATAATATTATATCAGTGGTTTGATTTACGCCTACATGCAATTAAATACAAATGGTTATGCAAATGCTAGTTTAGTAGTTTTGTGCACAAACAGCATTAAAACTCTACCATAATAAGCTAATTATTTCAAGCTGAAATGTAACTTAATCTCGTCGACACACAAAGACAATATAGAAAGGCATAGAAGAAAAAACAACTTGCATGCTAGCATTGAATAAGAAAAATGGGCATGTTAAATTGTTATATTGTATTCATATCGATTTAGAAAAGAATAGTCAGGTTCAGAAAAATACAGTTAATTCCGCTAAAGATACACCTGATAAGAGGCACCAATTCCATGTTGTTGTTTTTTACTTCACTGTCACTTAAAAGTTTTATAGAAACTTGGGATGAAATTAGGCTGTCCCCAAAAAGTTCATCTTAGCAGATTCCACCACAGCAGGATCCACTTAAGATACACTTTTTTCAAAGCACCAATTCCCTTTTTTCCTCATTACTGTTTAATACAATCATATGTATTAACTTTTTGGCAGTCCCTAAAACTATGAGGTTTCTCATGTTTCAATGTACTTCAAATTTAAATGACAAACAGGAATGATAGATATAGTTGTACTTACTCGTGGGTTTTCAGATAATACAAGAGTTGCAACTCGACCTGGCTACAAGAGGATGAGAAAACAAATATGTAAAATTGTTAATTTTTTTTTATTTCTTTTTTTTTTATTATTCATTATTTCATGAAACGAATTTCTAATCATTATAATTATTGAAAAAGTTGAAAGTACAAACCTCTGAGTACTGGGTAACCAGTAATTTTGTGAACATAATATATGTGTACCTATAATTGACATACAAATACTTTTTTTTATTATTTGTCATCAATAGTTCTCGCAATCTTATTACAATTCTGACTATATCAGTTAATTAAATGGCCATTGTAGTCACATATCTTTCAAATTTGGATTAAGTTTTTCTCATACCTGTACAGCAGTATATATGCACATATATAATAAGCATATGTGACAAGACGATTTGAGTCCAACAAGTTAATAGTTTTATTACATAAATTCAGGTACAGGACAATCATAAAGTAGTGAGAGTGAGTGAGCTTCCTGTTGCCGGGGAGGACAGTGTTGTCGAATAGGCATAACAAATATGAAACATTAATAAAATCGTGTCAGTCAACAAGTTCAGTCCAATAATTAAAAAGTGATTTCAGGGTTTCTGAACAGGCTTTTAGTGCCATTTCATAAGTGAACGAAGAAGAAGAAGAAGAAGAAGAAGAAGAAGAAGAAGAAGAAGAAGAAGAAGAAGAAGAAGAAGAAGAAGAAGAAGAAGAAGAAGAAGAAGAAGAAGAAAAAGAAGAAGAAAAAGAAGAAGAAGAAGTGTCATTTCATTTCTGTTGGTTACAGATTTAAAAGACACAATTTTTGTTCTTAATTTGTTCATTTGTTTTTACATGTACATATGTAGAACATATAGATCAAAGTGTTAAAAGTTACTAAACACGGTACATGTATCAACTTCTGTTAAAAATTTCAATTTCTTTCAGAAAATCAAACTTTTTTTTTCCAAATATGGACATCTCTGAATAGTCTGTCGAAAATGAAATTGCAGTTGTAATACATGCACTTTATTTTTGAATTTTCAAAATTTGGATATCCAGTTAAAACAAATAATTTAATTTAAGTGTAACACTTGTCATAGCTGTGACGTTCCATAAATGGTTGTTTTTTTTAGCCATCTTTATAAATATATAAAAATAGATCCTATAAGTGTAATTCTACAGAAATGCAGTATTCTTAATCAAACACATGTACATGTATTTAGTCAGATGCTAAACAGTAAAATTTTATCTTTATAATGTTAAAATTAAATTGTTTTCACTGGCAATAACTTGAAATTAAAAGAGGTGACTCAACCTTTCCGGGCACACCAAAAAAATGAAAATGAAATTGCAATTGTAATACATGCACTTTATTTTTGAATTTTCAAAATTTGGATATCCAGTTAAAACAAATAATTTAATTTAAGTGTAACACTTGTCATAGCTGTGACGTTCCATAAATGGTTGTTTTTTTTAGCCATCTTTATAAATATATAAAAATAGATCCTATAAGTGTAATTCTACAGAAATGCACTATTCTTAATCAAACACATGTACATGTATTTAGTCAGGTGCTAAACAGTAAAATTTTATCTTTACAATGTTAAAATTAAATTGTTTTCACTGGCAATAACTTGAAATTAAAAGAGGTGACTCAACCTTTCCGGGCACACCACGGTGATCCTCACTACCCTGCCAGAAACGACGGCTATATCCACAGATGAAGCCGGCAACTTTCTCTTCGTATGGAAAGTCTACTTTCCAAACGAGAGAGCCGTATCCGAAAATCCACATGGCAATGTGAGATAAGAATCTGAAATATATTGACAAAAAAGTTCATTGTTATCAAGATGTTCTTTCACAAACAAACTTTCACATTTTAGAGATTGTTACAATGTGTATTTAAGTAGACGCTCTCCAGACATACAGTATTTTAATTGCTTCCTCTTTGGCGTCCTAGTTCTAAGCATAGGCGCATCACCTTACAAGACAAAACTTAGCACAAAAGTGGGTGTATGCACAAGGAGTATGACAAAAAGTGTTATGATACAACACAGTGACACAGTTTAACTCGGTAATAACGAGATTTCCTGTTTTTCTTAATTTCTCTCGTTAAAGCAAGGGTTCTCATTATTCCCAAAATCAGGCTCAAAGACATAATTTTTTCAGAGGAAAAATGAAAAATGTGCCCTCATCATTTTATCGTGTTTTTTTATGTTTCCCAGATGGAAGTTCCAAAGAGTTTTATTCTGCCTGCAGTGAAACATGCTCTGACTATGAGGCGGAACGTACAGGCACCCAACCAACTTTTCAGAGAAATCCATCCCTGGCAACACATACAGTACTTTTCGCAAAGTCAAAATCAGCCCTGCAACCCTTGGAAGCTATAAAAAAAACTGTTCAGAAACACTTTACATACTTCTAAAAATTAAATGCACTCTCAATAAATAACCCATTGTGCTTGTATGTCAGTGGATCCCAAACCATTTTCAATATACCAGGAAATGACAAGGCTGATAGACTTGCCAAAAAAGGTGCTATGCAAGAGTAGCCTCTAGTAAAAACAACTTACCAAACAGACAAAATTTTAAAGAAGAATGGATGAAACAATGGGCAATGGGGACAACCGAAAGAATTGTGTACAAGCACCAAAATACGGTTAAACTTTCACGATCATATATCTATACCTTCTTCACAGGAAAGAACCATGTGCTATTTTTTTTTACTGAGAACGCAACACATCCCCCTCAACTTTCAGAAAAAAAAAGTCTCTTTATAAGTACCTGGGATTAGCTATAGACAAAAAACTCTCCTCGCACACCCATACAAATTACATTTACAAGAAGCAAACCAAAGACTTTATTTTCTGAGAAAACTGAAATTCTTGAAAGTCCAAAACTACCTGATTAACATGTTTTACAATGCTCCACAACAAAATAACTTACATTTGGAATAAATTGGTAGGGTGGAAATATTACACTAGGTGACAAAACTCCCTTTAGATAGGATTGTGAAAAAGGCCTGAAAGATAAAACAAATACCCATCTACTATCTATCACTATCAGTGATCTTTATTTGAAACTGTGCTCCTCAAAAGTCAAATAAATACTGAAAGATGACAAACACACCTCTTCTCCCGTTATGAAAGATTATCATGCAGTAGTAGACTTTTCTCAAATGAAAAATACAAGAATTCACATTTTCCCATATCAGTTAGTGCAGATAGACTCATATTTGTAGATTATTTGTAAAATTATTATATACTGTAACTGTCATTATTATTTTAAAGTGTTGTTCTCAGTGAAGACTATTTAATGTCAGTTGTGTGTGTGTGTGAGTGACTAAAGGGTGCGAATGCGTGTGCACTTTGGTATTCTATAAATTATGCACTCTACATGTATTTGTGTTATTCATCTCGTCTAGATCTAGATCTAGATTATATGCTAAGCCAAAAAAATATTTTGGTCATTTGTGTTATCAACCAGATATATATGAGCTAGTCGGCTGACAAGGAACTTGGTCCAAGTGGGGATACATTCTGGATGAAAGCTGTGGGCTCAGATGCTGGTACATGGTCCAGCTGTCCAAAAATGTACAGCAATCCCTGGTCCAAACATAAATATACCACTGGACTCTGAACCAACTGAGTATTTCAAACTGCTTTTGAATGAAAGAATCACCATACGGTAGTGACATAGACAAATCGTTATATATATATAAATGCGGATCAATGGATAGAGGCACATACAGAGCACACTCTGGCAATCCGCGTCCCGTTCTTTAACGGTGATTCGTGTTATTGTTATATATGCCGGGCATGGGCGAAAATTTTCCAATTATGGGGTCAGAGATTGGCGCTGATTTTCACTCAGCTCAGCACCACTGCAGATTTCCGGGAAACCCGGAGCTCTGACATCCCTGCTGATGGGGAACTGGCAACTTGGTAAAAGGCAGTGAAAGCGGCACTCCCAAGTCTGAGATCGAAATAGCTAAGAAGAGCTGCATCTGAGCCACCAGCTCTAGCAGAATATTACCTCCTCAACATGCTATAATAAATAAATGCTTCAGGTCCTTCAGAATTCAAGCTGACAAAGATTGGGGGAGGGAAGAGGAGAGGGTTCATGTACATCCACCCAATACAAAAGAAAACAGTTTGGCAATGTGTGGCAAAGTGAAGATTGTCGTTTGACACTATGCCCCGAGTGTTTTGTGCCCTATAACAAGATCAGGAATATCCTTGAATGGGTCAATTTCTTTTTTTTTCTCTCCAATATTCAGCATCTGTAGTACTTATCTAAATCTTTTTTATATACACTATATTATGACCACTTTTGGTAGCCCAAATGGGGATTTCAAAATTTAGTCCTTTTTTTTTACAAGGAGAACTCAAGTTTTCATGCCTGACTTTCCATATAATTATTGGTCAAATCCCCACACAAATAGCATGAACATGATCCTCATTCAATTATCTTTCAAATGATGAACTTATGAGTTTATCTCCGATCGCATCATGATGCTGTTTCTGAACATTAAATCATAATCCACCATAAAATGATGAAGCCCATTTTTATCTACCAATCTAGATCTATGTCTTACACCATGTATAGTAAAAGTTTTAACTCAGCAGTGAAGTGGTTTAAAAAAAAAAAATAGCTAGATCGATCTTAACCATGCATGATTATATTATACCAGATCTAGATCTAGTATTTGTAAGCAACTAGATCTATATAGACTAGTAATATACTGTAGTCTCTCCTTCTTCCTCTCTCTCTCTGTATGGTACGTCTCTTGGGCTGCCGATTCTAAAGTGATCCCCGCAGATTCCAGTTGTAGAATTTTTTTTAATGTAGATTAGCCACATAGAAATAACGCTACACTTATTATCATCACACCTCTCACATGAGACCAAACGACCAAGCAATTAGATCAGATCTATATAGAAACCTAGATCGATCGTAGATTTAAATCTTGCTGATAAGGTAATTATTTCAAGCTGGGCATGGACGTGTCCGTGCCTTGCTTCCATCGTTGTGTTTGGTGAATGGTTTGTTGATTTTTTTTTTCGAAGTGTTATTAATCACCGGGCTCGCGCATGCTCAAAGCTCGTCTTGCATGCCGGAAACGGCTAACAACAGCCACGCCTCTTTCACGGATCCTACTTCCTGTTCACAAGAAGTAAGATGGCGGGACAGTCTGAAAAAGTGTCACCCCAGCCTTTCTTTTTTGTTGGAGCAAAATTTTTCTCACCAGAAGAATTTGATCGGCGTGGAAGACCCATGAAAATGCACACCATTGTTCCTTTGTTATGAAGTCGTCAACTAAAACTTCATACGAAAATAGATCTAGGTCGAGGAAAGGCCCATTCCGGCGGTATGGGACCGTCGTGAGCGCCCATTTTCAATG
>RQTK01000532.1:0-49003 GCA_003991915.1 Elysia chlorotica
CCGCCTGGTTCTCTCTTCAACATAAACAAGCGAAACAGGAGAAGAGGAAAGCTGAGCGGAAGTGGAGAAAGTCGAAACTACAAATTGATAAAGAAATTTATTTGTATCATGTTAAAAAATCAACAAGACTCTGTAATGACGCTAAAGTCGACTTTTACAATACCAAATTTAGTAATGTAAAAAACTGTAAAGAGTTGTTTCAGACCGCAGACGAGCTTTTAGGCAAACGTGGGGCTCCCTCCCTACCCACAAATGTGAGTGAGGAGGAACTTCCCAAATTGTTTTTAACCGCTTTTGAAAATAAAGTGAATGATATTATGGAAAAGTTTAAATGTTTTGACACCCTGTGTGTTACTTCCAGTTGAACCAACTGAAACAATTGTATTAGATATTCCACACTTGTCAAAATTTGAGGAAGTTGATGAAAAAACAGTAAAAGAACTAAAAATAAAAAAAGTCATGTGAATTGGATAGTATACCAACGAAATTTGTTAAGTCGTGCATTGACGAACTTTTACCGGCCATTACAAACATTATAAACACCTCTTTGACTACAGGGCACTTTCCGTCACTTTTCAAAATCAAAAATGCTGTCGTAAAGCCTCTACTAAAGAAACATAACTTGGATCAAAATGATTTTAAAAACTATCGCCCGGTGTCGAATTTGCCTTTCCTTCCGAAGATTTTAGAAAAAGTCGTGCTGAAACAACTCTTACAACATCTTGAAATAAATAAGCTCAGAGAAATTTTTCAATCTGCCTATAGAGCTCTACATTCAACAGAAACTGCCCTTTTACGTGTTTTCAATGACATTATTGTTAGTCTTGACTCTGGTAGTGTCTGCTTGCTTAGTCTTTTAGATTTAAGTGCAGCATTTGACACAATCGACTATGAAATTCTGTTAAATCGTCTACAAATTAGCTTTAACATTAAAGGAAATGCACTTGCATGGTTTGAATCTTATTTAAGATCTCGGACTCTCCGTGTAAAAGTTGGAACTTCTTATTCTGAGGAGGTTATTTTACCATTCGGTGTTCCACAGGGTTCCGTTTTAGGTCCTATTCTTTTTACAATTTATCTGCAGCCCACCGCAAACATAGTAAGAAATTACAATCTGCAACACCACCAATATGCGGACGATACACAGATATACAAAAGTTTAAATATAAAACACCATAACTTGTTATTCAGGACGACAGAAAGCTGTATATCTGATCTTAAAGCATGGTTGACACAAAATATTCTCCAACTCAATGAGTCAAAGACTGAAGTTTTGTTTGGAAAGCCATCTGACCTTAAGAAGACTGACAAAAAGGTTTTGGAAATAAATTCAAGTTTTGTTGTACCATCTCAAAAGGCAAAGAATCTAGGCATTATTTTTGATCAAAGTCTAACTATGAGTGATCAAGTCAGTTCATTGTGTAAAACTTTATATTTTGAGATAAGTCGTATCAGTCTTATAAGAAGATACCTGACCTTTGATGTCACTGTAAAATTAATGGTGTCTCTGGTTCTATCCAAACTGGATTATGGCAATGCACTACTCTCTGGTCTATCGGTGGACCAACTAAATAAACTTCAAAAAGTTCAAAATCACGCGGCCAAGGTAATTTACAAGAAAAAGAAAAATGAGCATGTAAAGCCCCTATTAAAATCATTACATTGGTTGCCCGTGAAAGAAAGAATTGAATACAAGATCGCTATAACCGTTTTTAAATGCTTAAACAATTTGGCCCCACAATATTTACAAGAACTTTTGCACCTTAATCTGAGCAAGGCATCTCGCTCTCTAAGATCTACAAATGACAAAACTTTACTCTTTACGCCTAAAACTAATTTAAAATCATTTGGCGACCGGTCATTTCAGTTTCAGGGACCACATGTTTGGAATTCTCTTCCACGAGAGATTAGGGAGAGTGCAAGCCTCGAGACCTTTAAAAAAGATCTGAAGAGTCATCTTTTCAAACGTGTTTTCAGTTCTTAAGTTCCTATTTTACTTGTTTTTACCTGTCGGTCTTTTACGTAGATTGTATAATTCAATTCCATTTACACTAGTTATTAAATCTTGCATCTGTCTGTGCATAATTAGTATCGGTTTTAAATGGTAGCGCTTTTGTTTACCTGTGACTCTCGTGACAGAGATAAGGTTTCAATTTTAATTCATTAATTTTTGTTCACTTATGGTTGCATACTATTACGCAGCTTTACAGTGTTGCATTTTATATCATTTTTATTATATTCTTTCTGATAATGAGTATATGCTGCATACTAATTACGTCTACATTTCTTCTTATGTATATTGTTTGGTAAGATTTAACTTTTAATATTTAATTTTTAATTGCATGCTGATTGATATGATGTATGCGTATTTAGTGTATCCACTGTAAAGCGCTTTGAGATTTTTTAAAATATTCTGAAAATGGAAAGCGCTAAATAAATGTAATTTATTATTATTACTATAATAATGAAAGCGTTTTTGGATTTTTTTTTTCATTTTTGCTTCTTAATTGTCCCCTTTTCTTTTAATTTACTTTGCTTTGATATACATGAACTATGAAGTTTTCTAAATTCTTTATTTTTTAACACAAGACGAAATTCCCTCCAGCATCCTACATAACTATGATATGCACGTTACCTACCCAGTTAATTTGTCCTTGGCTGTTGTCCTCTGTGATATTGGTGTAAAACTGGGTGTAACCCAGGTACAAGGTACCGGTACTTTACAAGAAAAAGAAAAAATGTGCATGTAAAGCCCCTATTAAAATCATTACATTGGTTGCCGGTGAAAGAAATAATTGAATACAAGATCGCTATAACTGTTTTAAATGCTTAAATAATTTGGCCCCATAATATTAACAAGAACTTTTGCACCTTAATCTGAGCAAGGCATCTCGCTCTTTAAGATCTACAAATGACAAAACTTTACTTTTTACGCCTAAAACTAATTTAAAATCATTTGGCGACCGGTCATTTTTACGCACAAATGTTATGTTTTTACTAAAACTCACTCACTTTCCAAGAGAGATTAGGGAGAATGCAAGGCTCGAGACTTTAAAAAAAAAAAAACACTCTAAAGAGGCATCTTTCTAAACGCGTTTTCAGTTCTTGCTACTTTTCTTGTTTTTGCCTGTGGATCTTTTACGTAGATTGTATAATTCAATTCCATTTACACTAGATATTAAATCTGTTAACTGTCTGTGAATAATTACATTTTGTATCGGTTTTAAGTGGTAGTGCTTTTTTTTTTACCTATGACTCTCGTGATAGTCTATGTTTTTCTGATGAGGTTTTAATTTTATTCATTAAGTTTTCTTCACTTGGGGATAAAGCTTTAAAGTGTTGAATTTTATATCATTTTTATCACATTCTTTCTTATAATGAGTACATGCTGGATACTATTTACTTCTACATCTCTTCTTACGTATATTGTTTGGTTAAGATTTAACTTTTAATATTTAATTTTTAATTGCATGTGCATTGGAATAAACAGAATACTGTATGACACTTGTCTTCGCCATTTTGTTTAAGGCAGCACAACCGCGATAACATGTACATCCCCATTAAGCATAACATTTAACATAAATCAAAACAACAGCAACCAACAAATAAAACAGGTATACCGAACAAACAAAACAATAAATTTAAAGCTCTTTTATTATGCCTACATATTTGTTCATTCCATTTTCCCAAACTCAACCAAAATGTTGATGAAAAGACGATAATTTTATAATCATTATAAACCCGTCTGTTTTGTTTATTACACACCACAACTGCAAACTTTTGCCCAGTTATAATATGACAGGTTTGTAAAGGGTGGAAAAATAAAAAGAGACGTCTCTCATTCTATATCTCTAAGCCCCTTCCCTGTTATGAAAAGGCATAATATACATACTGTACTTACTATAAAAAAATTAACACGCCTCGTCGATCACATACATGCATTATCGCCTATTACAAACAGTTCAACTAGAAATAACCTGGTCTAAGTGTCAGGGAACAGTGGTGCTTTACGTGTTAATGTCCCTCCCTTCAGCTTTTGAAATGTGACGCATTTGGTGACGGTCACAGTTGACTGAAACAGTGAAAGACGAAAATTGCATGTTTTCATGTAGGCCTAGGCCTAGTGTAAAACTGAAAGATAGAGAGTTTAAAGCGCCAAAGACACGTCTCCACGTGACTATCACCAAGCAATGGGTTATTAATTTTATTTATGAAGTTGAAAAAAAAAAAGCCGAGTGTCTGTGGTTCAAATCTCACTCTCCGCTAGCGCTTCTGTCACTTCGGGAAACCTAGGGGACATTGAACTAATCACGCGTGTATATATTTATTCAAAGTTTATTAGATTAAAGTTGAATGTTAAGATAGCTTTAAAGAGCAGAAATAGTGCATTTTTCTACTGTTCTACTCTTCTTTTTCTGAGAGCGAAAGTGGTCGTGGGATTATATTACCCGTTGATAACCCTCAGCGACACCTCTGGTTAAAATCCTTTGTCCAAACAACTCATTTTCCAATGTTGATGGGCAGGGCACTTTTCTGGATACTATCAATGTTTGGGTTTCCCGATGTTTTTTCACTATAACCCTACAAACTAGTGATATTTCATCGAAAGGGTCAGAGAATGGTGAATTTTATTTAGGACAATTAACGATTACGACATCACTATTTGCAGGATGAGGATGGAGGAAGAAAATACATGTGTATACTCTTTACTTTTATTACCTTTTTTAATGTCAAATTTGCATGTTTTTAGTCTGTTTATCCATCAGAGAGATAAAGGAGTCACCGTCGCTATTAGTATAATAATAATAAAATATTAATATTAACTGTCTCAGGACATCATGGGCACAAAATGGTCGTTACTCACTTACTGTGATGACGTGCCGCAAAAACAAACTCACTCACTTTTTGACACTTTTATATTATAAACTCCTGATATTATCAATTAAAATGTCCAACCGAAAAGGCAGATACACATTGGAAAGCAGAAAATCCGGTATCCACGATATCTACAGAAATTGAAGGGGAAAAAGAGAAGAGGAGACCAAGAGAGAGAAGGTGTATACATGTACACTGTATAATTATGGAAAGAAATTGTTAATTTTGAACAAATAACCGAAAAATAACATTCAGAAGACATTAATTGTAACGAACAGAAAATAGGTTTCCAAATTGGATTTACTCGTTGTCACTTACGACGATACTGAGTGACCTTATTATGTGACAACGAGACTAACGATAACTTTGAGATCATAAACCAACTGGATGACGATGAGAGAGCATTCAAGAAAGCAAAACGAGTAAGCCTTAAGCACAATTTTTAAAAAAAGTATCACCGTTTAGTATCCATTTGAGGAAGTTGGGACACGCTAAACAAAGAGGGAGACGAAATAACGAGAGAGAGAGAGAGAGAGAGAGAGAGAGAGAGAGAGAGAGAGAGAGAGAGAGAGAGAGAGAGATCGCATAATACTTTGTAGGATCCACTAAGTGAACCTAGGAGACGTTGAACTAGGGAATGTGTGGCTCTCAGAGAGTGAGCAGATGACTTTATGCGTCAGAAACATGGCGAGTGATTAAGACAAGCACCCCAAAACTACAATCATTCACCAACAGATGCCCCAGCTACATCCTCAAATATAGGTGGCCTGAAGAATCTCAAACAAATAGCTGTGGGACAGAGCGAAGCAAACCTCCATCGAGACAGGGGTGAAATAGCGTGATGGGGTTGGATAAATCACACACTTCGAAAGCCTGTACCCAACATCACAAGAAAAACCCTGAAGTAGAATCCTCAAGGGAAACGAAAGTTCGGCCGCCTAAAGCAGGCTCGGTGGAGAAGAACAAATGCAGAGATAAAAGCCGTAGGTACCACATAGGCCAAGCTGAAGAGGTCTAGTCAGAACCGAGTCCGGCGGAGTGGAGTTGCTGTGGCCCTATGTCCACAGGGAATCAAGACACTCAAATGTATTACTGGTCCAATTATTATACACTGTTTTACACACTGAATGAAAATCAAAGTTCTGCCAATCCAAAGACTAAAGGAGAACAAGGCTTAAACTATATAGTGTACTTGAAGTCTGTTTTTATTTATGTTCACACTTTTCTAACTTATATGAAGCTTTTTGGTTATAAGTTTATTGACATTCTGGATCTACTCTGACAGCACAAGTATAGATATTGTAATTTGTATCTAACAGTGGGACAATTTCCACATCACTCTATACTATCTAACTTCAATGTTAAATGTCGACAATGGTGAAAAGGGTAGAGAAAGGGTCATGAGAATACACAGTCCAGTTTTGTAATACATCTAGATCATTGGTACATGTACATGCAACACAAGAGTAATAAGGTGGCTCAATGGTAGATGATCCTGGTTCAATACCCAATCACATGAATAATGTGACCTGAAGAGATCAAAGTCCTGCTTGCTATCCCCCCCCCTTCCCCTTTCGTCTCTAAATTGTAAATTATTCATGTACAAGTAGTTCCTAATGCTCCATTCTACTAGACCTAAGACCTGTCTGCGACATAGTCTAGTTCCCGACGTTGCATATTAAGAAATCAAGAAACTAACCAACCAACCATGTTCATATGAAACAGCTTTTCTTTGGCTATTGAATTTAAATATCCATCTTTAAATAAGATCCTCATAGACATCCCCGAACTCCAATTTGTTCTATAGCCTATATAGTGCTGACGTTGGACGTTAAACCAACTCAACTCAATTCAATTCCAGTTTTCTCTTCACACATGAGGGGAGAAAATGATGCAATGGTTGAGATGAACATGGCCTGTCATGTATGATAAGCATTGCCCTCGTTTTTTATTTGTATTACTATTAGTTTTGTTTTGACATTTGTCGACGTCAGTGTTGGGACCCGTCCAAAATATAGCCTATATAGTGCTGATGTTAGATGTTAAACCAACTCAACTACAACTTGTTTTGGAATTTTAAGAAACGGAGAGGCATAGAGAGGTGGATATTTTCCTCAAGAATATAAAGGCCCTACTTCCATAGTTTTCTAATTTTTGTCGTCACCCGAAAAATGTGCAATTTTATCAATCAAAGATATACGATGCTATTAATAATCACTGTTTATACATAAAAATTCAAAGATAATGCAAAGCACAAAATTGATATAATCTAAAGCTTGTTTTTATTTGACATTTCATAAGCATGACTCATAAATACTTGTTAATGACCATGATGTAACTGATATTAATTACTTTCTTCATTAAAAAATCACTTAACATAAGCATAAAGAACACAAACAAATAAGCAGCAAATCGCAATTTTTCATCTTGGATTAGGTTTGTATTCTCTCTCAAACTTCTGGAAATCTTCCTCAGTAAAAAGGGATTCCTCCTCTTCTTTCTGCCTCTGTTTTACATCTCTGGATAACCGACAGGGGTGTTTATAAAGAATCTGTGAACAGAAATAAATGCACATGTGATTTTTTTCCACACACACACACACATGCATGCACACACATAAACAAATCAACCAACTTTTTTGTTGAGCCAAAACTGCAGTGCAATGAGAAACAGCTACAAACAGTAGTTCACAGTTGAGCCAACTACAACACCCATCCTTCTATCCAGTACAAATTTCCCTCTGCATAATTTTTCCAAATCACACATACTTCCTGAATGAAGTGTATTTTTCAGTCTCAGTTTGTTGAGTTTAACTTTAAGACTTTAAGTAGGCTTAAAATATTTATAAAGACACTTGCAGTTATATATAAATATATGACTCAGCAAGAGCTGAGCTTAAGTGTTAGAAATAATTAAAAACGAAACCAATGATTTGACTAGAAGAACCAACCATGAAAGCCACCAAAGAATAAAAATGTATGCAAAACGTATAACTATAAGAAGATACATGTATAAAGATATGATTTTTTTAATGGTTGTCTGTTTGATAAATATGTTGCAAAATTAAAAAAGAAAACTCAAATAAAAACAGTCATGACGATATAAATCATTATAATAATCATGATAATAATAATAATAATAATAATAATAAAAGCAAAATGGAGAAAATAAATTGAAGGATGGGATGTACACAAGAAGATATAATATTATAACTTGAAAATAACCAACCTTTTCTGATATGTCACTGGAAACTTTTCCCAAATCAGTGATGCGCTTCAAGGCTTCTACGTTAATCTCCGTAAAATCTTGTCCGTTTTCCTCTTGGTATTTCTCTTTCAAAAGTAAAAGCAAGCCATGAAAACACTTTTGAAGTAAATATATGCAATGATAATAAAATGCAAGATATTATATACTTGGACAGTGATGCCAACTGATTCATTATTTTTTTGTACTGAAACTTTGTCTAGTAAATCAGTGTAGAATTGACTCTTTTTCTAATTCCATGACATACCCACTTGATAGACCTTTACTGAATATGATCTGCAACTATTCTGGGTTTTTTTTCAACTGAAGATTCATAAATTTATATAAAATTGGCATCACTGTATATATGCATATTATAAATACTTAACACAATAAAATATAGAAAATTATGTAATTTTCACTCATAAATTTTACAAAACATACAGCCGCCTTCCACATTAAGTGATTAACATACAATTTCTTCTAGCTTACAGTTCTACATTCTGACAATTTTCTTCTTCATAATCAATATCTAAAGTATAAACAGACAGTCTTTTTTCCTTAAGACTGAAAACTAGCTTTGCTTCAATCCGACTAAAATTTGATTGTAAGTCTATCTAAAGCCTATAAAAAATCAATTATAATTAATTTTGTGTTGTTTTGATCAAATTCACGCACTTTTATGATTTTCACGATTTAGATCTACAGTAGAAAAGTAGATCAAAAGAAAGATTCCACCCAGTGATTCGTAGGAATAAAGAAATTCATAATAGATTTGAGTTTTTAGTTCTTCATTTTTATAATTTTTGATGAAGTTCTACATTTTCGGACTTTCCCTCTTTTTTTTTTAGACGTAGTGACTCAAGATAACAGTTATCAAACAAGATAAACAGCAATGTGGTATTTTAAGTAGAACTTTCCAGTCATGACAATAATTCAACACATTGTTTGTACTTCCACTGTTTCATCAATAAAACTTACCTATACCAGACTTCAATTTCCGTCTCTTCCTTTTCTCAGCTGATATTTTCTTTTGCTTCCTCTCAACTTTACGCAATTCTTTCCTAACCCCTTGACGATTTGTGTAAGTCAAATCTGCAGCATTCTGTGACTCTCTCTCTTTTTTCTTGGACTTGCCTTTTCGTTTCTGCACCTGATCTGTAAGATTAAAAAAAAAGTATATGGATTTGGTTGTGATCCTATTGTTTTGAAAATTCAGAAAACAACGATAATTACAGATCTATGATGACACTGCTTAAGTTTAGTGCCGCTGACGTAAATATCCTTTCGTGGTGTCTTGTTTTTACTACTTATAACAATGACTTCTGTTTTCTTACGGTTTGACTTGAGACCGTTCTTTGAACCTCAACAACCTCGAGAAGATTTTGCAAGTCTGTTTCACTATTCGCTATCAGAAACGTGTCATCTGCATACTTAGTTTGTTTATGTTATGACCACCTATCTATCTTTATTTCTGGGTGACTCTCCAGTTCTCTCATGATACTTTCGCTATACAACGAAAAAAAAAGGCAGGTGACGCAGCCCTGTCGCATGCACGATTTATCTTTTGAAAAGAGCTCATTTCATTTTCTACCTTTATTGCAGCCATTTGTTCCCAGTAGAAATTCCTTATATTTCTTAAATCTTTTCTGTCAACCTTCAGCCACATTAACTGATAAAGCAGGATGTTATGTTTAACTCTGTCAAAGGCTTTTGTATAATCCGAGGGCTCATTTAAATATTGTTTGTAGTATGAAAATTGCGTTTGTAGTACCTTTACCCTTGACAAAACCACATTGCTCCTATGCGATCTCTGGCTTTATTTTGTCCCTAACTCTCATCATAATTATTTGTATCAATATCTTTGTGACATGACTCATTATGCTGATTTTCTGATGAAGTTCACATTCAATTGCTCCAGCTTTATTGGTCAAAGTGATAAAGATGGATTTTGTCGTGTGATTCGAAATCTCTATATCATAAAAACAGTTTTAAAAAAAGTGCCATGGCAAGCAACAATTGAATAAAACAATCTTACTCTCATAACAAAAATCCTGTCACTTTAAAAGATTTGTGGTCTGGTGCAAACGACATCCAGCCATTAATTAACCTAATCATTGGATGCCTACTTCTGACTGATGGTCCTTGCCTCTCATTGAAAGCTTTTGTCAGGCCATATCATTACAGAACAAAAAAAGTGCCAAATTAAGCATTTGAGAGAGAGGCAAAGATAGACATGATCTAAATTGTATGCTTGCTCATTTGACCTGTTTTGTCTGGCTTACTGTTTGACATTCAAATCAATAAAAGAGGAAAGGGGGATATTGTTGATATGGAGAACTTTTTTTTACTAACAGTAACAACAAAGAAAAGAAAAATTTGGACTGCAGGAAATATCAATATAAGTGGTGTGCACTGTATACCCTGCAACTCATTTTCATAGAGCATGAGATTTTTTTTTACAAATTTGGACCCTGCCAAAAGAATAATAAGCTTTTCATATGTACCACTTTTACCTGTTGTGTCCAAGTCAAGATCAAGACTCTGGGAAACCAAATTTATAGACATGGTAGTTGAATTTCCCGTTGTCTAGTAGTCGAGACACACTCTGTGAAAGGTTGACAAAAGCATGAAGGTAAGCCATACAACATTTCTTTGAATATATAAAAATTACACAGAAATTTGGGAACATTAATCTAGCCATTTACGCAGTTAGTTGAGCCTATGCACAACACTTGGAATATACATAATTCGAATTAAATATAATAGTGTCTCGGTCAAGTGGTCACCTCCGTTTTAATAGAAATTTGCTGCTTAAGAAATTTGTTTAAGAACTTGTCATCCCCTTGAAACAAGTCTAAAAAAACTGCTCTTGGCATCACAATTAGTTTAAGAACCCGTTAAAGAGACAATCATCTCATAGTCTAGGTGTCAGCAATTGTTTTAACCCTTCAAATGTGAACCAAGAGTGGGTAAATCTTCTCAGTGAGCAGTAGGAGTTGAGAATTGACTATTCATGCGACCTCTTGATAGTCCTTTCCGGTTGTAATTTTTTAATGGTTTTAAATATAAACTCTCAAGGAGCTCTCTTTGAAAATCATCGCATACTGACAACTGATGTGAGCAATGAAGTAGTGAGCAGTAAGTCTGTAGTTACAAAATTTTTTTTCATACTCAGCTGCTGCTTTCGTTAGTAATTCTGGATCTAGAGGATGTAAAATTCAACAAAAGACTACTAAAACGATTAATGACTGATCCTTTAATTTTCAAAACACAGATCTATGTATACTCTTTTATGATCTTCTATCCTACAACCCAATTTTCTTAAAAGAAAGTTAATAAAGCGGAGACCTCTGCATTGCATAGGATAATAGGCTGAATTATAAATCATCCCCAGATTAAGATCTAGATCGTTTAACTCATAAACACAAGCAGCCACTAGATCTACAATGTTCACAATATCTTTATAAATGTGGCCAAATCTTATTTAAAAAGATGCACACTAGTTTTCTGGCAAACACTCCTAATAAAAAAAATGATTGATATTGATTTAAATACTAAATTTTCATGGCAAAAATGGGCACTCCTTGAGTTTTGTGGTCCCTAGCCTGTGGGCGGGCGGAATTCGATTATTAAAATTGATTGCCATCTTACTCGATCTTTTTAATTTAGTGAAACTCCTTTGCCTAAAAATCAAGATGCAGATCTACATAACATATTACTAGATCTGTATAAATCTCTTTAATTGCACATGAGTTTCCGAAAATCTGCACATAAGCTTACATCGCTTTGTCAACAATAACGAATTTCGAAGATCGTTTCCTACTTTCATTTTCACTTCTATAACTCGAGATTAGACAAGAGTAATGCCCCCTACTAATGCTATTTCCGTGTAACAAAGGCTTCCAATAATTATTATGTAGCTACAAACAGCCAGTAGGATGGTGATGATGATGATGATGATGATGATGATGATGATGATGTTGATAACAACAACAAAAACAACAACAACAACAAAAATAATGATGATGATGATGATGATGATGATGATGATGATGATGATGATGATGATGATGATGATGATGATGATGATGATGATGATGATGATGATGATGATGATGATGATGATGATGATGATGATGATGATGATGATGATGATGATGATAATGATGATGATAACAATATCAATTTTGAGAAAACAGTTACACTGTACCGCATGATCAAATTATCTATCTTTGGCTCAGATTTAGATATTACAGCGCAAAGACAAATCAGCTGTTTTTGGATGCAGCCAGTTGTGCGTTTTTCTTTCCAGCTTATGCTCAGCAGTCCTCTGTAAAACTACATTTCAGCGGCTTCAATCTGTTGTTTATTTGCATTTCTCAGGGTTCTTCCTTCCGCTCCATCTATCATTGCGCAAAATATTTTTCACACTTTCCAGTTGAATAGGTTTTTGTTTTTCGCCGTTACAATTCTTGGGGTGATATGTTAGGAACAACGCCCGCTATTTGATCTGATAGAGCCAAAATATCTAAAGTTACTAACTTTTCCTGAATGTTCTTTAATAATGGCTGATTTGAAATTTACACTTCCAACTTGTGAGTCCATTTCGTTCAGTTTCATGTTCCTTTTGAGGTTTTTTTAATTGATAGCATCGAAAGAAAGCTTTATCATTAAATTGATTCATGTTCCTTTTGAGTCCTTTTTTATTGATAGCATCGAAAGAAAAGCTTTATCATTAAATTGTTCAAGAAAGTCTAATGGTAGCTACACAATGAACTTTTACACACGAAGTTGGGCAGCAATAATTTATTGTAATAAAAGAGGAATACCGAAAACTCAGTCAAAAATGCTCTTGGATGGCGAGCAGGAGTTCCGCTGTTCGAATCACAGCTGACACCCACGTCGAAATGGAATTTTAAAATAAAATTAATGTAGAGGAACAATGACTAATCAAACATATTAGGAAATCGTCATCCCATTTGATTCCAAGCTTAATACAGGAGTTGAGTTGGTTTTAACGTCCAACATCAGCACTATATAGGCTATGACTGTAGACGGGCCCCAAGACGGACGTCTGGCAAATGTATGTGCTGCCACACACGAGACAGGGCGGGGATACCATGACTCCTGTCTCAGCCGGTCACAGCTCAATACAGGAATAAGAGCCCAAATTTAATAGCCTATTTAAATAGTTTTATTGTACTATGTGCTGTATAAACTTTAAAATACAAGTGACATTAATTTTGCTCTGTGCATTTAAAACATTGATGTCATTACTTAATAGTAGCTGCTTCTGTTTAGAGTTTGAACGGTAGTTCGTGTGCTATCACCAAAACTTTACGAGTCCGACAGGAACATTCTCATTTTACCCATGCCTGCCTACTGAGAGGTGGAGAACCGCCACAGTGCCATACCTGAAGCTGTCAATTTTCCATAAGTCACATTCTGTCAAGTTGACTGATTTTTCACCGGGACTGGAATCAGCACCTGACTATACCACTACGCTCCTTAACACAGGAGTTTCATGGCTAGGCTACCTACTACGCCTTAGTGATTTGCTATCTTGATTGGGAAAGTCCAAGTCGCACCAAAGACAAACACTGGCCATTGTTGATGTGTCCGGATTATGGTGTTTGTTTTTGGTGCGATTTGGACTTTCCCAATCGATAGTAAGTCACTTAAAGAGTTAAAAGAACCGGGATCCCAATTCAATCGGGAATTGTCCGGTACGATCAGGTAAATTTAATTTGACAGATTACGTTCCATAGTGGTTGTGTCAGTGCCAGTATAGAGAGACCAGCTGAGACAAGAGTCCTGGTATCCCCGTGTGTGTGTGGCCATACGTAAATTGCCAGACATTATTTTTGGGACTCGTCACTGTAACTGACCTCCTTTGGAGCCTAGGAAATGTAAAACTAGAGAAGAGCTCCTCTCCTTTAGTCGTCGTGTCGTTGGACCGCGTGTCCATGAATCCTACCGACATTTAGTACAAACTGTGGGACCACTGTCATTATTGCACAAAACCCTTGGCGCGTCACAATGCAGCAAGGTCTAACAGTACTACACACAAACAGTGTCCATCAGTGCATCTTGAACTGTAGGAGAGAATAGGGCCAACTGAGGGCAGCACGACAGTTTGATTCTGATGCACGCGTTACCTTAAGCACAAAAGTCTTGTGGGGCAAGTTTTGACAGCCGTGTCAGTCTTTGAACCTCGCGTCAAACTTCCACGCAAACAGTAACTGTTCAGCTGTGTTTTGGTACGATATTTCCCTCTTAATCTTATTTCCCTTTTCCACATCATACCTAACCACCCTTACGAAGCTGACAGACAACTTTTTTGTCCTAGTGCGGTATACTTGCCCAACAGTAGCCCTTGAATTTATTTATAATTGTCCATCCTTGATAACTTATAGATAAGTAAAAGGAACATTGACCCTCATAACCGGGAGAGGCATCTCCAGAAGAAAACATGCAACAATAAAGTATGAAATGGTAAATCAAAAGCCTTCACACAAGAAAAAAAAAAGTCTCAATCTTAATTATAGTATAGCTTTATTTCTTGCTGTGCCCGAATAAAAAAAAAATTATAAAAAAAAATGACAAGGCAAGCTGCAATGCAAATAAAAAAAATGTTGTACCTATCATAGTCAAACACACAAATGTGTTAGTAAAATCAAACAACTTTTCCTTGTCAGCACGAATCTGAATATGTGTAATACTTACAGTAATAAAATGTATAGTAAAAAATATCCAAACCCCATAAGACTTTCTAATTGAACTCAAACCGATTTTTTTGCTGTTGAAAGTAGTGAGCAACATAAACTTGGTGCACAGTTACAAAGAAATCTCTGAATTTTTTCTGCTAAATATTTGTGTACACATGAAAAAAAAAAAAAGAAAAGAAAAGTCATGCACAGAAACGTAGCCCGCGATATCTCTTAAGCGGTGGAGCTTTTTATTTCACTGAGCACTGTAACACCGAATAGTGGTGAGGCGATGCCGCAGTTCAGTAGGGCTCTTATGGAGGCTTATTTTCATCCAATCAGCAAACGATACTGAAAGTGACATAGAGTGTAGCACTATCTCTGATTCTGTGGTTACAGAGCGAAATGTTAGATCTAGATCTATCTATAAGTTCAAACAGTGCAGATCTATGTGGGAGTGGTCCGTGACCGTCAGGTTTTAGCACACTAATAACCATGTAGCTATTGATCTCACATGGACTAAGAACTACAGAGAAATACACCAGTAAACACATATTTTCATTATAGAAATGGGCCTAGAACAAAGCTATGTATAGAGTCAAAATACTGTCAAGGCGCCAGGGCTCAAAATGTTAAGTACTGCTTTGGAAATTTCATGGGCAAAGATTTATTTCAAAATTTACTGTCTTGATAAGCCATTAATTGGCATTAAAATAATTATGGGCCAATCATCTGATCATCCATGGAAAAAAGAGATGAAGAAAAGGTTCAAATTCTTTAAAATAAACTTCCATAGGATTTTACTTACAGTTGTACACATGGTATGGATTTTAAATCCTGTACACATGCTGTGCAAAAAGAACTGCCAAACCATTTTCTCCAATTAATATTGCTTGATTCACAAAACATTTTCATATAATCATGAACTGATACACATACATATATGTTATATACATGTCGAAAAGAATAGGCGAAAAATAATTTAAAGAGCAAATTAAAACTCCTGTTCTATTGGCTGTGAATAATTAAAGCTGAACATAGTGCAAAGTATTCATAAAGAAGTACTTTCAGAACAGGACTTGAAAGCACTAATCACAACACAAACATAAAAATAAACTTAAAATTAATCATGCACTTGTACAAGTGAAGAGAGTTAGAGAAAGGAAAATGCACAGTGTAATGCCTCCTCATGTTTCCGATTGTAAATTTATGCGATACCCCAATATTAGAAAGAAGGAATTACATTTTGTTAATACCTTATATTCCCCACCAGTCTTAATTCTACAAAACTTTTCAATGAACATAAATTTCATTAGGTGCTTCAATTTTTTTTCTGTAAAATTTTAACAGGAGTGCACATTTACCCAGCAGCAATCAAATACATCAGGATTGTCTTTCCTGTGCATATAAACACAGGTCCTTATTAACCTTATAGATAGCAATGATTCTTATAACTTCACAATGATCAGAATTACTTACATACAGTAATCATAATGATCATATGACATATTTAAAAGCTGACGAGTTGTCCTTATGGAATCCATGGGGTGATACAGTAAGAGTACACTTTGATAAAACTACAAAAAACAAGTCATCTGATATTTATAACTATATAAAAGATTGCCTGTGTGATGAAGAGGGGGTTAAAGGTTGAATCAGAAGCTGCCTTCATCTAGATAACTAGGGCACATAAAACTAAAAGACAATTACTTGAACAATGTAAGTTTCTGAAACCACACTCTTTTTAAAAGTCTCCTAAAAAGGTTAGTATTGTTTCAAGGGCAAGGAATGTTTCTAATGCTAATAGTAGTTGCAACCTGTTAAGGGAATATTAGATATCCACTGGTATATATGTGGATGTTTTATCTTGTCTGGTCCATGATCTGACGGAGGGGATAATTCAATATAAATCCTAAACAGTACATGGGTCATTGTACCCTTGTCTGTATGTTGTGGAATCTTTATGACCTATGACTTCAACTTTTTAGACAATGAAATTGGATAATTGAGGAATACACAAAGAAAATACCATTAGAATTATTTTAATTTAGGAGATTCCGATCGTTTTTGATTACCCCCCCCAAACCTCCCAATACGATACGATATACAATGGCTTAAAAAAAAACAATGATTCAACATGCATAGTGGATCCTTTAACTTCCTTAGACCTACATATTGATATGCCAAAGGGTCACGCATTTTCAACTTTTTTTCTATGGACTGCTGATGTGACGACTTGTATATCAAGAGCTCCAGGGTTCTTCATGCTAGTCATGAAGCATGGACGATTACTATCAGTTTGTCCAAAAAAGAGGAATTTAAGTTAAGTCTAATGACAGTGTAAGGGCAATCGGGAACAGTGATTTATTTCATTAAAGAGTCAAAGATATATAAAGGTTCTCAAGTATGCACTCAAAAGTTGTCTAAGAGTACGTTTAAGAAAAAGCAATTAATTTCATGCTTGAATAGCAAAAAAAAAAGAAAATATGTCAAATTTTTTGTTGCTTTATTTCCAAAGGTAACATCATGTATTCCAGTCAAGAGAGCGTTTTAAGACATCTATTATATTTAGACAAGATAAATCCTGCACCAAAGTTTTAAATGGTTAATGTCTTCCTTCTTTCAATTCCATCCACTGATACTGATAGTGGCAAAAATTGATTGAAATGTTTTAGGGTGGATTGTTTGTCAAATGCATTTACTTTGAACATTAAGTCAATGGTGAATAAATAAGATATCAGGATATAGTTTTTTCCATTTGTTTAGTTACGCAACAACTGTAATCATGCACTTCATCGGTTTATTTTTAAATTGCCACAATCACATCCTAACATCACAAACTATTGTGTAAACTATAACGAGCTTAATGCCTTGTTAGCTCTCACGAGTAGTAACTGTTACATGTTTTCGAAGAACTACACATGCGCTGATTCGTCCAGCAGTACCTACAAGGAATCCACCCTCTATTCATTCACTGATAGCCCCTCAAAATTGTAATTTGTCGAACTTATAAATTCCTTCATTCTATCTGGACAACTTTGATGTCATGCTCAGATTCAAAGCAAATACAGGTGGCTATAAAAGAAAAAAGGAAAAGAAAAGTTGGAAGAACAAGGTGTAAACAAAATGAGACAGCAAGGAATTAAAATCAAACTATAACTTTATGAACTAAACATATAGAAAGACAAAAGAAATGTAAAAAAAAAAAAAAATTATCACAAAGCATGATTAAAGCAAAAATATTCTGCCATTTTAAACGTGTAAAGGATTTAAATGTTCATAGAGTTCTAGACCATTTTGAAAAACGTTTACAGACCATTGCTAACTTTGCCTGGGCAAGTATTAACTGCTCCATAGTCTTATATTTAGCTTTATTGAGACACATGCCTATTATTTCCAGGCAGCACTATGGACACAATTTTTATAGGCTGAAAGATCACTTGCAAAATACAAGTCTTTAAAGAAGGCCCATAATTATTTTCGTAATCATTATTGGGACAAGGGTTATAACTAAGATCAAGTGGTATCAGCAAAAAAAAAACAACAACAATCATTTAAAAGTTTAAAAAAGTAAGAAAATTCCCCAATGTCTGTCACTTTTTATAAGGTTATTGATCTAAAATGGAACTCAAGCTACCATTTTTTATAATATTGTTTGATCTTTACCAATGAGTAATAATAATAAAACTTATTCCCTCATTATGTCCTTTGATTGACCATCACAATAAAACTCGAAATTGTAGGGTAATAATACCATTTGACTTGTTTGCTTGTTTCTTAACATCCAACCTCAAGAACTAACTGTTCTGTCTGCTCATAGTATCAGATTTGTTTTACAAAGAGGTCAATGAAAAGAGTCCAGCATTTTAAATTCAGACTTGTGGAGTTCCAGTTGTCCTCTTTGAATTGATGGAACAATCACAGCTCTGTTGCCTGCAGGGAGTCCAAATCTAACTCTATATGAGAGACAGAGAATACAAAGAGTAAAGCATTTCATTTTACACTTGAACTGAGTAGATATACCCACACCATGGAAGTAGCAAAACTTGAAAGCCTCATTTGTACGTTTTTCCTTTACACTTTCTTACAACACAATTTGACAACTATCAGTACACATTTAGGCAAAATTAAATACTGTGCTGCAAGAAAGAGGAAATGAAAATTAAAAAGGAGACAAAAACAAACAAAAAAGCAATCAGGAGATTAAATGAAATGCAAAATATTAAAGTTACTATACATATATATATATCATAGTATCAGATTTTTCAGATATATATATATATACTTTTTAAATTCTGCTACTTAGGAAAGTAATAAAAAGGAAATATATTTACACCAAGATTCATTCGATTAAAAATAATCCAATAAAACATTAAAAAGAAGAGAGAAAAAACCCACAAAAAGCTTCAAATCAATAAATAGTAGTGATATATACATTTAAAATGGTTTCATTTAGAATGCATTTGATAAACAAGCATATTCTTTTTTGTTCTGTCAATATCTTCTTTCTACAAACAATTATGAACTAAAACATACAGAACTTCCCCTCATTTTCAAGAGAACAAACGAAACAAAGCGATGCATTGTACAAAAGAATGTATCAAGATGAGCTTAGCAATAAGGCTGCAACTGCATTCTTGAAAAACTAGTGTTCACTCAGGTATTTATTTAGCTATTGAGCTTGTTCATTTTGAAACACTACTATCATAAAATGTGAATATGATACACAAAATATGAAAGTCTATGACCGCTGTTTTATGTACAACAGGAGCTACAGGTCTATATATTGGCTGTCATTATAATAAGTCACTTGTTTGTCACGTCTATTGGGAGATATATTGCCATATTTACATTAGCTCTAACTAACAGCTGATTCAAATCGTCACATGGATTACACTTGAGAGATCAAGCATGTTAACTTCGAGATTCTTGATCTAAATCTTTAGAACCAACAAAACAAGATCTCTCTAACACTGCATGTTCTGTAAATTTATTCAAAACATCAGCTATAATCAATATTTCCATACAAAAATAATCCAAAGTATTTTAAATAGCATACGTTTAAAAAATCCCATTAAAAATCATAGATTTAAGCAAGTCACATGTGAAATAATCGATCCAGTTGGCTATCATTTTGACTAAATTTGAGACAGACTTATTTTGATTAGTTAACGATATGAGAGATGAAAAACTAAATGCATATATGAGGTATGGCAGTTGTTAAGACAGAAATTCACCATAAAGGTTCCACAGGAGAGGACTTTGCCCTCACTCCCAATAGTTAAAAGCAATTATATGTTAACTTGGGCTCAAATACAATACTATACTGAGTTTGTTAAGTCTCCCATAATAGCATTGAAAATTTTCAAAAAGATATTTAATGAAGAAGAAAAAAACTACTCTGCAATGCCAAATGCGTCTTAAATCACTGAAAAGAAGGGAAAAAATTTTGATCTAAAAAGTTTGCTCCACAAGATGGAAATTTGTTGACGCCCTAAAACTTAGTAAAAGATTTGAATAAAGGTGTGAGAATTTCTGGAAAAAGCGCTCATGTCAGCATATTTGCTGGCCCCTAGCGCATAATCACATTTGCCAATATATAGGTGCTTTCTCCAGTCACACACACAATGCTTCCAATGGTGTATGGTGCCAAACTCCAGTATTTTGAATGATTAAAAAAAGGAAAGGTGATGGCAAATCACTTAAGTATGTGTTATAGTAAAATTTAATTATTTTGTGATAGGTAGGAGGCATACATTTTTTAACAGTTTAAAATAGAATAGATTTCAATAAACACGAATGCATGCAAAGAGAACCCTGATTTTACCTGCTAATATGGGTATTATATTAAGCTTTAATATCATGCAAAACAGAATATAATAATTATATCAATGCCTTCATCTCCTGGTGGTAAAATAAAAACCCAGCTTTTAAGCATAACTAAGACAAAAATATAACATTTGTTAGATTTATAGTAAATACTATTTTTCCCCTTAATTTTAAACCTGAAAAGAAGTTAGTTTTAAGTTATTTGAAGACCTTACTCTCATTTTAATTACAGTTTGTGGATCCAGCTTTCAATTCTCAAATCCTAAAAGAACTATTAAGTGACAAAGTTACAGCAACTCAGTGCATTTTAGACATAGAAGGAGAAATTTGTGCCGTTTAAAAAATCAAAACACAAAAACGGGACAATGTTTGACATGACAGAACACATTGTGAGCCAATATGAGATATAATAAAACAAAGTAAATTGGACAATGGTATGTGCCAAAAAATATGAAAAAAATCACAGCGTGCAAATGGGCAATGCTTCATATGTTAACAAAAAATAAGAAGATTTTTATGTATTGAATATAATAAAAATTTACCGCTAACTTTTTTTTTAAAAACAACAATATAAACCATCAAAATCTCCGGCCATCGTTTTTTTTAAATCTTGCAAACAATTTTCTGTAAAATTAGTTTATTTAGGAAGAAAAAAAAGTTTAAAAAATCTATGTTAGCAAACCACCAATTAGTCCTTCAATCTATTCAAATGTAATCACAAGAAAGCACACAATCACAGTAAAGCAATAATATATAAAAAAAAAAAAAAAATAAAAAAGGTTGGGGGGTAGGGGGGACTGATGAGGAATCCCCAGGGATAACAGATAACCTTAAGGTTTCAGATAGAGAATTTACATCATTAACACTCTGCTATAAGCGCGTTCAATATTCTAAATATCTTGAAAAAGTCAAAGCATAATTATATTGTTACATAAAATGTATATCTACAAGCAAGTTCAAGGAGTATATGTTAAAAGCCTAAGCAATTATTGTACAGATCACTACATATGACGTGCAATTTTTAATTTTAAAAAAAAGTAACAAATATGTTCATGATGTTGGCAGTACTTACAATGAAACTGAAAATTGTTTTATATCTAATTGAAAAGATGGAGATGGGCTAAACAGAGGTCTTCTTAGTAGGATAGAAGTAAAAACAACAATGAAACACCAGACACAAGATAACACATGGTTGTATGGAAAAAAATGTAAACTTTGACAGTGACTGCATTTTATGAAATAAGCTTGTAAATTTCTGTAAACAGAATGCTGTAGTAAATTTTTTTGAAAAAATATGTATGAAAGGTCATAGCATTTTTAAAGTTGGATTGCAAAAGTTTGAATAATCTTTTTGTATATCTCAAGTCTTCACATGAAAAGGAAAAAAAACAACAAAAATATTCAAAGAAGCAGACAGGCAAAACAAGCACTTCGGATTGCAATGTGTAGTATAAAATTGTACTTACACTAGAATTATCTTTTCAAATCTAAAATGAGAGACAGAGATGTAAAAATGTAAGAACAAGTAAGAAAGCTTCATTCAGCACTCTATAATTTTCATTCTCCTGCAAGCTGTCCATGGAACTGTGTCCAATAATTTATCAACAATGGATCTTCTGTCAAATGGTGAAGCCCAAAAGATATGAGGTTACCATGAAAGTATACCTGTTGAAACAAACTATAAAAATGTTATGCATTTCTCACCCAATTCAGAATGTGCAGTGAAAAATAATATAACTGTCTTTTCACATAGATCCAAGAAGAAAATGGTACCTCCTCACAATTGATGTATTTCTAACTAAAATTTAAATGCACCTCAAAGTAAAAAAAAAAAAAAAAAATTTAAACAGCAAGATATTAACACTTGGTGTATTTGCCAGTGAGTTTTCAGGTGGAATCAGTTGAAGATGCATTTAACACTTCATGCTCACTGGTTAGCACGACATAATGCTTTTTTGATGACTGCATGATTGTGGCACATCTGGTAAAAAGGCTGTATATCTTATTTTGCATTAGCTTATGCATATCTTACTTAGGAGCCTACCATCAAAGAGGCTCTGCCTATCAACTCCAATATCAAATGAAGCCATCGATAATGCAGACACAATTCAATTTGACCTTAACAAGGGGAGAGAGCCAATGCTCATTGACCCTGCAAATCCACAAAGCATCATTTATTCACTACATCTCATTTAAGGTTGGTTGCTCTCATTTTACTTGATTTTTTTGCCTGTCTACTGCTCGCCATTTACTTCTTTTGTCTAAGCAAATCAATGTCAGTGCACCCTACATTGTTAATATTTGTCCTCCTTAACCAAGCATGAGTTGGTAATCCCTGTTCCCTGTAAGGTTCATATTGATTCATGTGCTTCAGTGTGTGTGTAGATTGCATCCTAATAAGTAATAAAAAAATGTACCCCACCTTCATAGAAAAAAATTATCTCGACCAAATAAAAAGTAACCATGGTAACCCATATAAAAAAATTATGAAAGTGCTTAAGTGTTGAGATTAAAAAATTATCTGCATGCTTGAGCATTCATTACAAATAAGAAAGAACAAATATAAGGATAATTCTTAATCAAGAAATCACATTTGTGTGTGTGTGAAGTATATAATAAGAACTGAACCAGGATCATTTTTTGTGTTAAGACTTGAGATAAACATCCTGGTGCCATTTGGATAAATACTAACATGAATATATCTTAGTGATTAAAAAAACAAACAGAGAAGACCTGCCTATTTAAAATATATGATTGTCTTTGATTATTCTCAAACTTAAATTCACAATCACATTAGATGTAAATTTTAAACCATGCATTAAAATAACAAGTGTTGTAAAAAAAAACAAAAAAAAACAATAGTATTATCTATCTCATGCATAACAGTAAACAATGAGCAAATTTTTATAGTAGAAAAAAGTATTGCAGCTCTTTTGCTATTCTCATGTCCACAATTCAATTTCAATGGGTTTTTTTTGTATACCTCCCAATCCACCGCCATCCACCCCCTATATTCATATAATGTTTCATACACCCTCTACAAGAAGATAAAAAGATTAAAGCGTTGTTTGTTTGTTTTTTTCGAATCACATAAACATCCTTGGCCCACTCAGTTTTGTTGAATTGCTGGAAGAATGTTGAGTATGGCAAATTATAATTTGTAAGTTATGATGGTACAATTCAAAAACATTTAGTGGATGAGGATACTTATATGTATATATGAATAATGTAAAGTATTTGGGGAGAAATAATATAACCAAAATACACAATTTTGGTGTATTAAAAACTGGTAGATTAGACTTATTTTTTTAAATATCACACTCAAGAAAGTTACTTTCAACAATGTTGCTTTTGACTCTCAGCAGAGAGCAACAAAACAAGAAGAAAAAGAAAAATCAAATGTAGCAGGAGCACTCATTCATTCTATAAATATATCACAATTTGGTATCCTCAGATTGTTTAGCTATCGGGGGTGGGGGAGGGGGAGGACTAGGCCTCGGACGCAAACTACTGTGCCGACCCAGAGTATTGGATGTGCCTGGCTGCATTGTGGTGGGAGAGGGAGAAGTAGCAGAAGAGCTAACCGATCCAGACCCTGCACCTTGAATAAGAGTTTGATCGCCGCCTCCCTCAATAACTGGCGGAAAAGATAAACTACCTGCATTGGGCACACCAGCCACAGCAAAGTTCTCCATACTGCCTGCCGGCTGATGCATGACGGCCCCTGTGGAGGCCGATCTTTGGTGTCCTTTAATCGCGACGGCGGGGGGGTTCAGTAAGGGTGGTAAGCGAGGGCGGTCTGGTTTGTCTGGGGGAGGCACTGACGGTCGGTCTCCTCCATGGAACGACATTCGGTGCCTCTCGCGGTCAGAAAACCCGAGGGCTGGGTGGGACTCAGAACTCAATTCCGGAGAGGCCAGAGGGGCAGCTACTTTACTCTGGGGGTGAGGCTGGCTATTGGAGGCATCGCCCGATCCGCTCGTGCTGGGAACACTCACGATGCCTCCAGGGCTGGAGCTGGTGCTCCCTGGTTTCCCAGCAGACGTGGCCGTCACGACGACGTTGAAAGGCCGCTCTGGTGGTGGGGGTGGGGCTGGTTTGCGTGTCGCTCGTCTCTGCACTGGACTCGTAACACTTGGGCTTGGTATTCAAAGGATAGAGTGAAATATTGTGATGTAAGCATGACTGATTCACATAATATGGTGAAATGTGCTGTAAGCGTGACTGATTCACATAATAGAAACACAATGTAATAATATTTAACATTCTGAGAATATGTCATCTTTCAAATGTTACTACCTTAGAGTCTTGTGTTATGATTTATGAATAACATTCTTTGTAAATGGATATCTTTTATTTTAAGGTGTGAAATTCTGAAGCAGATTTTTTTTCTGACAGTGGAGTATACAATATTAATGGCTGCATTATCAAAAACCAAGGCAGAGGTTAACATTAATTCCTGTTCAATATTTGTAACCATGAAACATGCTTTGTTCTCCACACACTGGCTTCCAAGCCATTAGAGAGTATGTTTACTTATGTTAGTCGTCAGCGCCTACTAAAGTACCCGCAGGACATTGGTGTATATAATACAATTTAACAGTTATAATCCTACACATGGATCTTTTAAACTACTGTATATACCCTTTAATTTTAACCAACCTGTTTACGCACAATTTCTTTTTTTTTACTATTCAAAGAGATAAAGGAGTCACCGTTGCTACTAGTGTATTAACTGTCTTAGGACATCACGGACACAACATAGTCATAGCAGTTAACGTGCTGATGTGCCGTAAAAACAAACTCACTAACTCACTCACTGCACACAATATAACTTGAATGCACCAACAGTGAAGCAAATCAACTTCTACACCGACCCAAATCACTTTTTATAAGGCTGGTTGCTAAGCAAAAAAAAATCAAGCTATAGGGACTCTAACAACTTATGTTGACAGTCCTGTTGGTTTACAGTTGAGTTGGTTTTCATGTCCAACGTCAGCACTATATAGGCTATATTATGGACAGGCCCCAAGGCTGACGTCTGACAATTTTATGTGCTGCCACACGCGAGACAGGGTGGAGAAACCTGGACTCCTGTCTCTTCAGGTCACATGACTGACACCGACTCAACCAGACTGTTGGTTTAGAAGGCCATTGCTCAGCACAATCTAGCTAAACAGAGACAGTGCTATGACAAAAGTGGAATGTTTATGGCTTCATGAACCATTGTATCCAAAAAAGTAATGAAAATAAACAAGCTAATAGGTTATGCTCACACTGGACTGTAACTCAAACTTTCAATTTAAAAAAATGTTCATTTTCTCATCCTAGAATTCCATACCTATCAGAAGGCACAGGTAGGCTACTGGAAGAAGTGTTTGTAGAGGCAACTGGGGACACACCTGAACTCGAAAAGTAAGCAGAACTGTGTTGAGGTCCTACCTGAGGAACAAATAAAAGATTTAAAATTTTAATTTTTGTTCATCAAAAGCAACACAGTCACAGGAACTGGCTGTTCCCTTCAAACCTTTTCCCATCACTTCGCAGACATGTGAGAATTGACAAGCTATTGTGCAGGACACCTTTGCATTAAACTGCACACCTTTCATTTTGAAATGATGAATTTTAAGGCTTTTACCTTTCATAAATTCTTTTAAAAATTCCCAAAACCAGTGTGCACTCAGTATTAAGCCTTGAATCATGTACTGTGAAAAGTTTATCTCAACAGAGTCGCAGCATTTTGCCAGCAATGCTCATGAAATAGCACTATTTTCAGGGTTTTTTTTCAAAATTCATATCTTTTGAACCAATAAAGAAAGAAGAAAAATGTTTGCAGATTAGAAAACTTCAGCTTTTTACATTGTAAATAAAATGTCTAGTTGACCGTCTACATTACTCGGTTTTGTTAAAGATAAATAAAAAAAAATTTTTTTATAAAGTAAAGAATTATGCATAGCTGCCAACTTTTGAGAAAGCAAATACAATTTTTTAGCGCAATTAGACAAGGCAAGCCTAGCTGAAGACCAAGCTTTTAAGGTTCATCTATCAATATAGACTTAAACAAAAGCTTAAATATATCTTAAAAAACTCCACCATGGACTGATTTTAATTAATAAGTTTACATTTTTTGTTTTCATCTCACAGTGTAAGAAACACCACACCAGCAACATTCAGGCTTTGTGTGATATAAATATAATATTTTCGAGACGGTAAAGAGTCTCTAACGTTTTGCATTGATGTGAGGGAGATTTAAGTTTTCTAGCATTGGGACAGCAATTACTGGTAATCTATAAACAGTCGATTTATAATAATACAGGTTTGCTCAGGTCCTTACAGATATCACGACTTCCTCCAATGATTTAAAAATAAATAAATAATTTTTATTTAAATATCTGGGTTCAGTTTGATTCTATCGGTTTCTCTAAGTCCAACGCCTTCAGGATGGGTCTCAAGAGTGACAACTTTGCTTTCTGTCACACAGAGATAGTGCAGGGATTCTGACTCAGCTGATCACAAACTAACAGTAACACCATTGTCAGTGACTAAACCAACCAGTTGTCGGTTTAGAACTAGGCACTTCCCTATTAAGAACCAGACGCTCTGCCAGTTCGCCCCTCAAGGTTAAATATCTAGTTTCTGATTTATATCACAGAATTAGATCTAAATCCATGCCATCGGATGTCAACTAGATTTAAAATCTAAAGCTACTGTCTAGATCAAGATGCAACCTCATGAGATGCAGGTCCAATGACCTTTAAATTCAATTCCACTTTGGAGTGGCAGAGCACTTTGTTTGGAGGTATCAGTCTTCAAGTTCAATCTGTAATTATATGGGGTAAAGGCAAATTGGGTGTCCCCAAAAAGATAATAAATATAAAAAATGACAAAAAAATTAATATGGACGTCTCTTTAGGAAACTAAAATAATATTGATTAAAAAAAATTCAATGTACATTCTACAGCTTTCTAAACCAACACTGTGCCATGCACCCCATAACGCTCACTCATCAGGCTTTCTCAGGTATAGGTCCTAGATGAATCTGGTGTATTTCGTAGGGCCTTGGTGGTGGTTTTTTTCTTCTTATAAGGCTGAACTAGAATGCTGAGCACAGATTGATTGATCAAGAGAGGGGGAGAGAAGGGGAGAGAGAGAGAGAGAGAGAAAGAGAGAGAGAGGAAAGAGTGAGAGAGGGGAGGAGGAGTCAATTTTGATTTAAGCTTTGGACTAGCCCATAAGCTTACTTACACAAGACCTACTGTATGGCCTGTGCCTAAGTGTTAGACTTTGGGCGAAGCTACACCAAACTAGGTCAAGCGTCGATCGACATTAACATATGACAAAGTTGTCGATCCTGGTATAAGTGCCCAAGCAACACAGATGCCAGCCGAAGCATGTGATGCCAGGATCAAAGGTCACCGGTCAGCGGGGAATTGCTCTTCGCACATACACGCGAGTCTAGATTCTGGCTTGACCAGCTATCTAGGTCAAATTGTGCCCAGCGGTTATGCGATTAGCTAACTTTTCAAATATTTAAAAAACTACGCTGATTTCATATATCATTTTTATTGGGACCTTATTTTATTACTATCTGAGACTAAATATACTACTTGGGTCTATACTTATGAAGGCATTCTGGAGAAAAGTTTTGAATCGAGAGCCGGAAAACAATGGCGGTCGTCCAACACAGATTATCACAGATCAAGTTTTGCCTCCCCATCGCAAGACACAAAATGTCAGTCCGTCGACGGAAGCTGTTAACCGTCGTAAGACAGCCGGTCTAACTCCAGGAACGAATAACCACTGAAATTGGATCTCGGCATATTGTCAGTGTTTGACCTGGATGCATGTATGAGTTAGTATATCTCCAGCTTTAGCAACCCCTACACTACACTACTCCGGATTCTGATCGCGGGCCGCCAATCCGCACAAGGAAAAAATTCTTTGTTTAAGGCAGGCCATAAAAAAAGAACAAAAAATTTTTTTTACGAAAAGCCGGCAAGTATTTCCCAGAAATCTCAATTGTATCATATGTATGTGTATGTGTGTAAAAGAGTGGGAGCTAGTTTTCTTAGCCTTACAAAATATGAAATTGTTTAATCCAGCCAGAGTGTGAACTATGAGGGGACTGGCGCTTGACAGCGAAAATGGTTTAAAGGCTAAATCAGTTTAATGGGTTGGCCAAAAAACTGGATTCTTGGAAACAAACTCTCTGCCTATGGCTATCACCGGTAAATAAAGCTAGGGGACAAATTATATAACAACAAATTAATAAGAGGCTTGGCCGATCCCAGTGCCCCGAAGGATCGGAGACACTTATGAGAGGTTATAAAGGTGAATGAGCCCAGTAAATGTCAGCAAGCACTGAGTGATCGACGGGACATCCAATTTTTATCTAAATACCGTCAAATACTCATTTTTTTCAACCATGATACCGACGGAAGTACTCTGACGACCCAATACACACAAATACGTACAGTGGTACTCGTTGGCAGGTCCAATTATGTAATTTTTTTTTGTGTCAGTCAGTCAGTCTGTCTCCCCCTCCCTCTCACCTGGACATGTAAAGCTTCTGTATTGTTGATGTGAGGCTGGGACGAATGTACAGGCGTTTGTGGATGAGTTCCATCCTGATCCTCCTCGTAGTGGTAACCAACATTGGTGAAGTCAAGCTCTGTACACACACAAACACAAATCCAAACAAAAGACTAATTGAGTGGAAATGAACTGGATTGTCTACATCTTGAATTATCTTTCATGTTTTGCTTTGTTTGATACAAGAGATTAAGAGTCTGAACCAAATAAATAACACTCAAATGAAATCAATTGTCTAGCTCTTGATTTGTCTTTCATTGCGTTGAGTGCAATTATCAAAGAAAATCAAAGAAATTCCAGGGATGTGTAAATTTGTATTTATATTTATTAGGTTAACCTCAATTTTAAACCTTGGCTTTCTAGAGACAGAGAAAAATATTAAGTAGAAGGAAGGCAAGAAAGAGAAGAAAAAAAACCTGATGTAGAGTAGATCTACAGCATATAAACTGAAATCAGATGAATACAAGCATGGAAAGTTTTAGGCCTTTCTTTAATAGAACAATATTAGAAAAATAGAATAAAATAATGTAGACATACATTGAGCATTGAATTTGCTGTTAATAAATCTAACAACGTTTTTAGATTAAGGTGTCATTTTGTGGCACTGCTGAACCTGATGATTAATTGGGAGGGGGGGGGGGGAGACACACACACACAACATATTTGGGGAACATTGTTTTGCAGAAATAAATCATGTGCAACCACATATAAAAAAATTAAAGTGTACAGCAATCACCAAAAATCTAAAAGTTTAGATAAAGTAATCGCCTTTTCATGCCCAATTCCAAGTGTCTCTCATGTAACATTAGTAACTCTAATGTGCTACAAATGATAACAAACGCAAACTTTTATTTCCCAACCACTACAAATGATAACAAATGCAAACTTTTATTTCCCAACCAATATAAAAGCATATTGGCAGAGTAAATTTTTAAAATGTAAAATGAAAACCCTTGCGATAAGTAAATAAAACTGATTGAATCATGCCAAAAGAAAAAAAAAGAAAAGAAAAACAAAAGGACAAAGGGGTATCAGTAACATAATACCTAGCTGTCATTCAAGGTATTCCTGACATAGTTAATTGAACTAATTTGGCAACTAGACCAACAAAAAATAATTATCAAATTCAAATTTTGCCAACTCATACTCTTCAAGCTTCTTTGTTTGAACAAGGACGATGTAAAATTTGAGCTATACTTAACATAACATAGATTGTGATAATAGAAGAGGCAAGAAGGAAAATCATAACACTCTTTTTTAATTTTTAAAGCTTAGAAGAAAAAATCTCTAAAGACATGGTACCCTGGCATGCAAATTTCAAGCAAGCAAGCTTTAGGACCCGTGTGGAAGTTCACAGAATTCCAAAAGTCATGCACCTCTACTCGTACTATTTTAAGGCATAGTCGAATCTAGACGTCTTCCCTTGACATCTCCAACATATTACAACTTTTTTTTAAATCATCAAAGTTCTATAAAGTAAAAATTTAAAAAAATTAAAATAAAATACATAAATATTTTAATTAATATGAGTGAGAAAAAAACCCTGAAAAAGAGTCTTCATTATTTAAAAGTAAAAGTGCAAAATTTGTGTTAGTCTTAAACAAAAATATGTTTGAATCCCATATGTCTCCTAATTGTTAGAGGGATAAAAGAAAGTATGCACTTCATTCAATGTTCACAATTCGCATTGCATTACAGACATTTCTAGAATGCTGGAGTTAATCATCACACACCAACTACTTATTGCAACGTATGTTGTTGTTAAAGAGAATTGAAGCTGAGAGATTGAAGCAAGCATTCGGAATGATGTGAAAATATCAAGGCAGGCATTTGCAATCCAAGACCTGGAAAAAGTAAAAGCCAGACTGTCTCATACTTGTGAGGCCTCTCACCTTGCCCTTTATATCCAAATGGTTTGTGGGGCTTTTGGTCAGGGCTCACGGCCACGTATCCTGGATTTTGCACAAAGTTTTGGCTGCCCTCTAGCCCTGCACTGTTTGTTTTCTGCATCTTTTTCCCAGCGGAGGCGTTTCCGGCCATGGCCAAGTCTCTCAGTGTCAGAGTCTCAGGCGTGTGCACTATCTGATGTTTGGAGGGTGGCTGCTGGTCCCACATGGCTCTCACTTGGGTGGAGTAGTCTGTCGGTGTGTGTTCAGATTTAGCAGTAGCAGGGGCATAGGGTGAAGACTCTGCTGTGGGCAGGAACATCTTGCCCCTTGGCGTCTCTCCTGGTGTATATTTTGAGGGAAACTGTGCCGCATCCTGATGCATCAGGTTAGACTTGAAGAATATGTCATCCTCGGGCATCTGAGACAGCGAGCGTGAACTCTCCACATGCCTAGGTGGCGCTCCCAACTGTGATCGGGACAACCTCAGAGGTCTCTGGTTGCTCACACAGCTGAAGCTTGAAGAGGGGAGGGAGAGGCACGGGTCCGAACCTCTTTTCAGAGAGTTAAAATTTGATTTTTGGTTCGGCCTGTTCCAGTATGGACCATGAGAAGGAGGCTCGGGGTATAGATGAGCGTCAGAGGTGCTACGGTTTAGAGAGCAAACAATATCTGGGGTTGACCCAGCAGCAGAACGTTCCAGAGTATGAGAACTGTGAGAAGTATTTGGGGACTGATAACACTGTTCTAGAGATTTCCCTTCGGAGTAAGACGACTGAGGTTCTATCCTGGAGGGGGAGTAGTGAGGATGTCTCTTGGATGATCTCGAGGGTCTAGAGGGCGTCACCGTTGACAGAGGACTGTGAGATCCAGATTGGCCAATGCTGTCAGAGCTGTGGCCTGCACTTTTCCCACCAGTGTTTCCCCACAGGTGCCCTTTCTGTTTAAAGTTCCTATCAAAGTAAGTTATGTGTTGGGGGGCAGAGGTGTACATGACATTGTCATAGTCACCTGTGTTAGTACCGCTAAGTGCTGCTAGTGTGCTGTTATTATATTTATCACTATACCGAACATTGGGGGTGGAATATGCTTCACCTTGTTCTCTACTCCGTGGGGTGCTTTCCAAAGATTTTGTCTCAAATTTGCTTGAGAACGGATTGCTTTCGTCTGAGCTGCTGTCATCCAGTTCTGATTCTTTTGGGGGACTTAGACTCAAAGCTCGCAGATCCACTGATTTGACAATTTCTTCTCGACTTGGACTTTTGCTTTCTTTTATCCAACTTTTGTCTCCGTCCAGCTTCATCTGCCCATTTCCATCATTACTGCTTTTCATGAAGCTCTTTTTATCCAGGGAAGTAGACAAATTTATATGCTTACTATCTAACAAAAATCCTGGTTCCCTGCACTTAACCGGAGAACTTCCATAGCCCGTCAAATGAAAATCAAAGGCTGTGTGGGAATGAAATGAATAAGCAAATGCTGTATATATTTTATTAAAAAGTCTAATTTTTTCAAGAAGAAAATAAAATGACCTCAAAATAATGATGCTTTCAAAAACAGAAATGTATTATAAAACCTGTACTGTTTGTGAGAATAGTCTTCAAAAATTTGCTGAAAGGGTGGTATAACCAAACTTTTAAAAAAGAGAGAGAAAAAAAAGAACAGCAAAACTCTTAAAATATGTGCAAGCCAAAAATTAAAATACTGAGAGTATCAGACTAATTTTAATTAACACAGCTTTTCCCACAGAATCTCTTCACCTAAAACACATCATACTCTAATAGACAGCATAAGCTCTAAATTGGAAAAGTCAATTTTAGAATATACAACCAAAGTTTAAACAAATTATTGTATTTCAAATTCTTCCTTTTNTTTAGATTTTAAGTTTAACCCTTTTACACTTACAGTCGCCGCCGGTCGCCTCTATCGGTAAACCCTCGCAGTCGCCGTAGGTCGCCGGCCACGCCTACTAAAGTGACGCTATCGTGTACCGCAATATCGTGGACCGTATCGGCTAACAGAGGAAATAGTGACATCGTTGTCGTTTTAGACAGCCGGAAATAGACTCGATTGTTTCAATGGTCTTTGAATGAAAAGAATCGGCTATTGGGTTGGGAAGTTGTGATTTTTTGAAGTTTGTTGTTCTTTTCAAGTGTTTTTTCATCATGGATGATCTATTGCGTTTGTATCAAGAAGCTACAGACAGCATTTACGTTATCTCCCTTAAGTTAAGAATTGAGTGTCTGACTAGTGACTAGGCTGTAAGGGAGAAAGGGTTAATGGGACGAGGACCTCAGATGCCCTAGAATCAACCAATACCCCTTCAATATCTGTTAACAGTTAAAGTATTAAAGCAAATGATTGTATTTCAAATTCTGACAGAGGTAAACCTGCCTGACTTTATAGAAAACTGAAAAAGGAAATCTTTTAAACAAATACAACACCAAGGAAAAAAAATCAGTTGATTTGCCACAGTGCAAACTGAAAGTTCTGACTTAATATATCAGGCACACACAAAAAACCCACAAAAAAAAACATTCAGTATGAGGAATGGGCCCAAATTTCCCACTGAACCATTTCCAAGGTGAAAATATGAGCCCCATAGGCAGGAGGATTCCTAAAGAGACCCCAATGGATAGTTTTTTTCATTTAGGCCTCACATAGGGCCCTCAGGTGCTTGGACTAAGGCGATCAAGAGGCTGCATGATCTTAAACAACGTACCTAGAGCTGTATATTACATTTTATCCATGAGTATTAACAAAAGCGTTTGAAATAAAATAATGAACAAACTGTGTTTTACCTCAATGTTGCGCTTTATGTTCCTGTAATGATTCTCTTTTTGTTATGAAATTGCTTTAAAAATTAGGACTAAACTTTAAAAAACCTTTTCCTGCCCAACGCTAATCACTTGAATCGCTAGCTGACAATCCAGCTATTGAAACACATGTCAGACTCATCCTCAGAGGCAAACTGACAGTGATCCTTTAGGTGGAAAGGTACACTGTAATGAAATTGTCAAAACAAGATTCATCTTCTTGATTTTCATATAACCATTTTGATTGTGACCTAATTGACACCAGGCAAATGCAACCAAACGTATGCTCAAATTTGCAGATTGCCACCCCACAATTTTTTTTTTTTACAAATATGCAATTGTCACTACTTTTTCTCACGAAACAAAGGCCTGTATAAATAGAAATGCTCTCATTTCAGACAAGCCAGTGCCTTCTAAAAAGCATTTAAATGTTAAAAGCAGATATATTGTAAGTCTTTTGAATCTTACCTCCTGGAAAGAACCAATCCGCATGAGTAACGATTGCTTCGATAATGGCACTCACTGTTCCCGTTGTCAACATATTAGGACTGAAACAGACAAAAAAATTAGAGTAAGAATATCCTCGAATTTTTTATTTCATAAATATATTTTCTGCTGTGAATATAATTAAAAATTTATATTGGATTTAGGATTTTATGGTAATATTTCAATGGATCTTTAAATTTTTATAATACAAGCAAATTAAATATTGTGTCCATACTCTAATTTCAAAGGTTACGACAATGTGAATTTTTTGGAATACTGTTTGTTTTGAAAATCTGCTCAAACTGATATTTGCAGTTAGTCATATATTTTATAATTAAGACAAGAAAATATATTTTTACCATTCTTTACACAGAAAACAGAAAGATGTGTTGAAAAATTAGATTTTTAAATAACACATTGAGTAAATCAATTGGCTTAAGACAAAGACATACAGATATATATATACATTTTACATGTATGTGCATCTCCTCTGAATCTATGATCTTCATTTGATTCACAGATGATTAACTTAACACAAATAATCGTTTTCTTAATTTCAAAGACTCACGCATTGCACTTTTCAGTCCACATCAAGTTGGGTCCGATGACAATAGCAATATTGCTAGGCTTCATTTTGTTCACATCTGCCTTTTCAGCCAATTTAGACAGAAACTTGATTAAATATCTGTGAAGGAAAACAGTAGAACATGATTGGAACACACATAAACATCCCCAGGATTCCTACTGCAAGCACTTTGCTGTAATGTAACTTATACCATTGTTGGTTTATTTTCTCCATTGATTTGTCATTTGGCGATGCTGAAAAAATTATTGCCCGATCCACTCTATAAGCTTTCAATAAAACAGAATAAATTACCTTTCTTCACATACATTTCTTAACTAATGTCCTGGGACCAAGTTGACACTCCAATAAACTTCAGTATCTGACTAGTAATAAATTATTATTATGAAAGCACTGTTTAGTAGTTGATTTTTTCAACCATTCATTAATACATCTGATTTTAAGGATATCAATATGGTCTATTTCTCTTCACAAGATGAGAATATACGCCCATATTTGATTTTGTATTACTTAATTTTAAGACACACATTTCTTGTGACTCACCTAAAATTGTTGTAGTTCGCCTTAGGCAATTTGTTAATCACAGTCCAAAGGGTTTGCAAACGTTGATCTTGAGGTCTGTGTTAATAACAAACAAAAAAATGTATTAAATCTTTACAAAACATCATGAATATATTTTACGAGATATGAAATCCATCTAATTCTATTACTTTTCATTGAATACAGGACATAGTAATTTTTATAAACATGTATTGACCACATCAAAATTAAGCAACAGTCAACAATCCTCCTTGTAAATAATGTAATCACCACACTTTCTTCTTCGAGATTTTAAGTGAGAAAGAAAGGTGCTGTAGTATTACATTTAAAAGTCTTAGCTCATTTAAGTCAAAGTTCTTTTGTAAAATTATTTTTGTAATGAATCAATAATGTTAAGACAAAATAATGATTTACCTAAATGTTAAATGTCAATTAAAAAATATCTTACGGTAAAGAGATAGTTAAAAATCTATCACAACTGTGATTGCAGTGGTGTCGAGCATAGATCTAGAGCATAGCATCTATAAGTGGAATGTGATGAAATCAAATTAAAACCAAATGAAATTAACACATGGTATGACACTCACAATGAAGCAGCCTGCAGAAATTCATCAAAAAGAGCATATGTGAGCAAAGGCTCTGGCAGTTCTCTCAAGTATTGCTTCAAGGCACCTGAAAATGTAAGGTGAGTGAATAAATATCTCACAAACTTTTGTGTGTCCGTATTTTCAAAAAGACAGTGACAATAGATGCATGAGATAAAAAAAAATAAAAGAAATCCAAAGCAGAGCACTAACATACTGAAAAGAAAAATACAAGAGATAAAACTAGAGAGAAGGGTGGAAAGGGAACGACATTCTCTCATGACAAAACAAAATTTAAAAAATGCAGTTGTTGGACTACAAAATAAATATGGCTCAATCAATGATATTTTAACTTCTTATGTTTTCAAATTAAAATACCAAACATTCTAAGATTCTGTCCTTGCTGTGAAAATAGAGTAAAAATATACCTACCTGCAACAGTGTGGGGGTCCGAACTGAAATCATCCATATCTACAGCATTGGCATCAAATGATGCCTAGGGAGAAGAAAATAGGAAAATGTTATCAAGTTTAGCAGCTTTGTGAGAAGGATTTCACTTCTTTTTAAAGTGTTACTCTTTCCAGTGCCCTCTGCTGCTAATAGCACAATATTTTATAAATTTCATAGTTACATTACTTTAATCTGTGAGTTTGTGAATATTTATAGTTTACTATAATCTTATTTCAATGTTATAACAAATTTTATATTCAGTGATGCCAACTGAATCTTTTTTTTTTACTAAACTTATTTACGAACAGGTACGACCGCGTACTGGATTAAGAATCTCAAAAGAATTAAGTCTAACTGTAGGCTTGCTAATTTTCAAGGTGTTACGAGCACTGATGTGAATTTTCTTCCTAGCATGGCTATGCAGGGCTTTTTTCCCGTTGGAACCATTATAGATCTAGTTGACTCTGACCTAGTTTTACATGTGGTGCAGTAAGCCACACCAGCTTCTTTTAACTTAGGGCAGAAATGTAATCCAATAAAAAATCACCATTTGCAAATTTCTTGTCAAACCAATGCCAATATTCACTCCTATTTCATTTCTTTAATGTCCAGTGGACCAACACGATCAACAAAATTGTCAAATTCCATCATGGACCAAACTTAATTTCTAGATTCTAATTCTAATCAATAACTCATGAAAGTCTAGTCTAGATCTACACAAAGTCCTTAGATCTAGATAATCCTCATACTGCCCTAGTTAAGACTTATCCCACTAGATCTTTATGCAGTATCCCACTAAATCTTTATGCCATTGCACACACAAAATAAATCCAACTGAAGTCTTTGATCGAGACAGGTAGGCCTAAATCCGATATTCCAAACCGCATGCACAATATGTTAGTACTTTGGTCTGTTTGCTTATCCCATTAAATTGTTTTTCCTGTTTACGTAAGTCAAAGCACGGCTGAACAAAGACTGTCGGAGAACTTTGACAGACTTCGATCGATGATTTTTTATTTTTTATGGAACTTTGACGAACAATTTTTTTTACGGAATTCCCCAAATTTACGGAAAATTGGCATCACTGTATAATGGTTTCATTTTTTTTATAAACCATGGTAAGCAATAATTAGGGAGCCTTCTAAAGGTAAGAACATATTAAAAACCATTTTAATATATACTCCTTTACACTTGAAGAAGCCATTGCAAACATACTTAATTTTTTTTTTTAATTGTCTTTTAAATTGTAAAAAGTGAAGAAAGCTTACCTTTAATTTCTTTAGTTTTATTGCAGCTCCGGCTATCCTGAACAACCCCTAAAGAGTGAAAAAAAATAATAATATAGGATTTTGCTTATAGTCATGAACAATACTAAAAAGAAGCAAACTATTAATGTACATGATAATCCAAAAATTAAATTACTATATCCTTATTACTTGGCATAAAAGAAAACCAGTCTAGTTGTTCATCACAACATGTAAAAAAGGAATGTTAAAGGGTTGATTGTGGGAAAATCAAATGTTTTAGTCCTTTTTGTTTAAAATATTTCTTGGTTTTAAATAAAAAAAACAACTGCAATTTACAACTATTTTGCTTTGAGTTTGTTTTCAGGTTTACCCGTTTCATAAAAAAAAAAGATGATTTAAAAGATTGTTTTTTAAAAATGCCACCTTAATTTTCAGATCTTATGTTCATAGTGTAACCAGACACTCCAGATTTAGTGAGACAATTCACAAGCAGAGGCCCCAGTACTATAGATAAGGACAGTAGAAAATCAAAGATAGCTTTTTACAAAGGTTTAAAGAAGGAAGCTACAAACTTAAATTTCCTGACACGGGCACATTTCGGTGAAATTTCGCCCTGCTTTAAGACTATTGGATTTTAGTATGGACCTACCTCTTCTTCCATTCCCATTTCCAAAAGTGTCAACACACAAGCTTCAAGGACCAAGGCAATGTCTCTACACATGAGACGCAGGTGTTCTTCTAAAGGCATTCCATAACAAGGTTTCGCTGGAGAGTTCTCTGAAAGTGGCATTACAGTTGTCTGAATTATAACCAAAAGCAAAAGCAAATTGTGTGTATTGATTAATTAGGAATGTAAATTTACCATGAGTTATGTCATCCTTTGCAAGACATGAGCTCTACTTTAAATGTTAGCTAGCTCACCAAACATTAGAGCCCACAATTGTGTGAGTATGCTAAAAGGTGAAGATATTTTACTTATTAGGGAAACATCAAGCTAAAGAGTGCTGTCAGAAATTGTTTTTATACTACAAAATAACATTTTGACATGTATGCTTGTTGAACATCTTTATTTTGTTCTATCGGTAGATCTGATTATTTACTGTATATGAGATTTTTTCTATTGATTGTAAAAAAAAAAAAAATCTTACTAAAGGTATTTTCAGAACACAGTCTGTGAATTAAGAAAGATAGGTTCATTGGACAGGGATCACAGTGGAAAAAAAAATTCCAACCCCTGAACTTTGCAGTATTACTTGAACGGATTTACGGCAGCTAATCAAACTGTCATCCTTGTAAACCCAAACCATTTGCGATAAGTCCCAATGTTGTTTAAAGGGTCGCATCGAGAAATGCAATTAACGTTACAGTTTGAAAAATCTAATGAAATACCCTTCAAAATGAATAACATGAAATAAAGTAGTTTGATAAAATTAATATCGAGAGCAAAAGCAGTTGTTAAGTTGGTTTAACGTCCAACATCAGTACTATAAAGGCTATATTGTGGACGGACCCCAAGACTGACGTCTGACAAAATGAGCTTCATGGCACATGCACTCCCATTTTGAATTGAAAGTACTTCTTGTAATAGAAGATTGAAAATAAAAAATTCAGGATAAAAAAAAAACGGTACTACTGTTTTGAAAGTGAAAGGAGCATCGCCTTGTTTTCGCACTTTTTCCTTTTTTAAAGCAACAGTTTTGCTAACCGGAAATCTGTGATCCGTGATGGGATAATAATTTTTAAGTTAGAATGTATATAATTACACCTTCTCCATAATACTGCTATTAGAGATATCATCCTGATGACATAGTTTTTTTTTAATTTCACATTCCAAAATATTTTAAGTCTTTATATTTGCAGTAAAAAGTGCAAAAATGAAACTTTTTTATTTTTTTACTTACGTATTGCCACTTTCATTTGAGGAATACAATCTTCAATGGCTTCCAAGGCTTTACGGTGGAATTCAGCTTGAGCCTCTAAAAGCTATAGGATAAAAAAAAAAAAAAACAGAAAAACAGAAAATCATGAAAAAACACCAGTTATATCAATAATTATAACAACAAAAATATTCTGAGATTTCTGACTCAGCCACCTCACTGCCCTTAAGATTCAATTAATGATAATTAATTTATCCTACTCTTGTGGAATGGTCACTATAACAGATTCTACCCAGCGCACGAGATATCTCGCACCACTCTGTTCCCAAGGCATGCGACCGAGTTACCTGGGATTCAGGACTGCTGCCTCCTGGCCCAACTATGAGAATACAATCAAACCTGCTCAAGCGACCACCTGTCTAAGACGACCACCTGGTCAAGCGACCAGCTATCCACCAACCCCTGGATTTTTTACTGTACAAATACACCCCATAAAACGACCACCTCTCCAACGCGACAACGACCATCTATTTTCTCTACCAAAATGGCCTTTAACCTGTTAAAGCGACCACAACCATCTATTTTCTCTACCAAAATGGCCTTTAACCTGTTAAAGCGACCACCCCATAACATCATTTACCAGTCTTGACCATGAAAGGTGCGGCAAACAAAAGATGACTTAACATCTGCAAACCTAATTTGGATAAGTCTTGTCAAAAAACAAGGAGAAGATGTAATCACTAAATGATCACTTGCTTTCTTGCAGAGAACAGTGTTGCAGTTGGATTTCAATGCTTCATATTATATTTGCTGATGCTAAAACACACACACAATAGAGCTCTGCCAAAAAAAAAAAAATTGATTAATGGATGAATTTGAAATATAAAAGAAGGATATTAAACTTATCTAGTTTTTAACTCTGTAGATATGACACAAGGAAAAAATTATTTTTGGACTCACCAGTAAAAGTCTATTGCTATGCTCACTTTCTTTGGCCGCAAAATTGCACAATTCAATAGACAGATTGTCCTGACAAAAGAGAAAAAGCAGAAGGAATGATTTTCATAAAACAAATGATAGCAATTTTCATAAAAGCAAAAAGTGATTATAGCTTTGGTTTACAACAAAGAAACGATTTAAATTCGGATTGTAAAAAAATTAAAAACATTCCCTAACAAAAGAACGCTGTAGGTTGTTTATTATGCCCCTTCTAGAAGAGTATAGAAGGAGTAAGGCACAATCGAGATATGATCATTGTCAAACCCATAAGTTCAAATCTTAAAACGAAATTGCTGAAGGAAAATAGGGGTTATTTTACAACAACAAAAAAGGTATATATGAAAGCCTCATTGAAACCATCAAAGTTTAAGTATATGAATGACAAATGCTTGCCCATGACTATGTTGTAAACTTGATATATAATATCTAAGAAATAATAATAATAAAAATAATAATATTAACCCTTATAAATTATGGCTATGTTTACTACAAAAGTCTTTCCATTACAGGTACAAATGAAAAAATTTGTGCTAACAAGATGCTTAACTAAACATAGAAAGCCAATATATTTAAATATATCATAAATATATAAATATAATATCATATTCCTTGGGTAAACCAATTTACTTTAATATTGTCCACTTTCTGAGAGGCGTCCTCAAACTCTTCCCTGATTACATCAGCTTTAGCTGCAGCATTGGCCATGTTTGCTCCTGGTACATGAGACTGCCGCACTGCTTGGTTGAACCTGTAGGTAGAAATTATTTAATGGATTGGGTAGTGCTCAGTGATGGTTACAAGTAGGCTTTCAATAAAAATTGCCCAAAAATTTATTGCCCTTTGCATGGTTGAATTTGCCAACACTGAATAGAAAGAAAAAATACCAAAAGAACACCATGCTCTGTAATGCAAAGCAATACATTCTTAAAATACTTAAGACATATGTAGCCTTGGAAGGTTGTCTTTCCAAAATCCATAATGTTGACATTATTTGGTCTATGAAATGTTTGAATAAAATATGAACTAAAGCAGATTTGGAGCATGTTAGACATTTAATTAAAAAAAAAAAAATTTTTTTAATTGACATAAAAGTACTGGTAAAATAATTGCCACGCTTTATTTTTTTTTAAACAAAGATTTATAAAATTACGTTTAAACATAAAACATAAATTAATGCAGGCAAGAAATGTGTTGGCCTTAAATTTTTTTTCCTCAGAGCTCAACATATTTAATTCATGGCAAGAAATTAAAACAAACAAACATGGTCACCTTGACTTTGCTGAATCCATATCTAGAGTAGATTTGCTAAGATTTTTCCTCAACTTTATGATACTAGGGATGTCAACCTGTAAAAGAAGTGTTAAAGTAAAAACAATTAATAGGTACAATCATAAATAACAAGACATTGGGGAAATATCTTCATGTGACTCTTATTTAGTTAGATGTGATTCGTGAACACAAAGGGTTAAAATATTTTTGCCTTTTTTCTTTTTTAGAGTATTATTACTAAAAGAACAACTTTCAAAGAATGAATAAAACAGAGCTCAAGCTAACTGTAATTTACAACAATGCAAAGGCCCTCCTATGTAAATAAACAAAACAAAACAAAAAAGACACTTACATCAACAACATTCTGTAAAGGGGTAACAAAATCCTGCTCAACTGTCATTTCATACTGTACATGTTCTTTGGCCAAGTTGATTTGACAGTCACCACACAGTTGACACACTGATCTGAATAAGATAATCAGGAAGCATTTTCAAATTGAAACAAATAAACATTTTCTTCTCTCATTTACCTTACAATGTCCATAATAATAATAATAATAATAATACTAATAATAATAATAATAATAATTAAATAAAGCATAAATTATTAAAACCAGCGCCTCTATAATTTTATTCAAAACATACAAGCAATGAGCAAAAGATATTACTAATAGCTGGAGAGAAAAAAAAACACATACCCACATCATTAAGTCTGAGAAGGAGAAAATAATTTTATGGTTTAATTTACACACACTGGCCCACAATAATTATATTTAGACTTTTGTTACAAAAATCATTTCCATCTGTCCAAACATTAAACCTCCTCAAAATACATTGTATTAGAGTTGTAACCCTAAATATTATACTTTCTGCAGAATTGGTTTATTAAATCGTCTTCAGGCTTGCAAATAATTTAAATACTAAAATGAAAACAATTGAAGCTCTAATTATTATTCTTTGTATATGGAAATGAAATACCAACCCAAGCAAAGTCTCTGGCCCCAAAGCTTGTGCCGATTCCAACATTGAGTGGCCAAGTCCTGTTTCAGGTAGTTTTTTCTGGACAAGAAACAGAAAAATTGATTGAAACATTATTCTAAGATAATAAGAAAAGAAAGAGAACTGACCATGTAAAGATGGGCAAGGGAGGTCTTGAATCTTATATGTAATTGACAAAAAAAAATGTGTATACATGCATAAGATGAATTTGACAATGCTGTTAGGCAACCTATTTTAAAAACTGAAATTTTAGGAATGCATATTATACAATTGTTATGTTTAAAAAATTCATCTTACGTCATCCAAAAAGTTATTTCCAGCATCCGATAAAGTTTTCCTGTATTTTATGAAAGCAACATATATTTTTATTTACCAGGCGCTTGTCATATTCAAGACCAGGCGTCTGAAGAATGACCCCTGCCTTTTTAGAAATGTTCTGAAACGCATGTTTGACCACATCAACCCTCTTTTCATTTTCCTGTTGATCTTCAGATAAAACCTCAGACTTTTCAGCTCTGTAAAATGAATACAGAAAATACAAGATTATAAATTATTTACAATTTAAACAAACAATGATGTTTTTAATACACAATCATCTACACATAAAATGGCATATTTGGTTTAAAAAGTCTTAAGATTCCAAAAGCCATCTTGTTTGTTTCTTATGTTTCAATGCCATACACATAACTTTCAGCTTCAATTTGGATTGTAAAAACAGTTTTAAACCTAAGTTTATGAAAGTTCTCATATCACCAGGAGGTGACTTAGAAATTCCACATGATACAGAGGTACATACCTTCCAAGATTTTGGTCTATGTTCTGTTTGACGCGAAGAAAATTTCTTCGCAGATTTTCTTTTTTAAACATGGTTTTGTTTTTTTCCCTCAAGAGTCAGAACTCGAGTCAGAATCCAGTTCCAAATCTTTTGAGTAACCAGGATAGTTCCTGTCTATGTCTTAGTCAATGCACATCATGAATTCTGAGGTTATAAGAAATTACAAACAGTTAAAAATTGAATTGCAAATTCAATAAAAACTAAAAATGATTCAGAAACTGCAAAAATCTTTGAAAACCAGAGTCCCACAGATCCAAGACTAATAGTAAAGTGTGAAATTTTTTTTAGGCTTGTGGGCTTTTTAAAAGTACATTTTGAATAGATCTACTTCTTAGATTCAAAGATACCAAGATAATAACATATTTGAGAGCATGATGGAGTGATCCACTGCAGAATAAAACAGTTAATTCAGTAAAACTGTATTATAAATTTCAAAAACATTTATATCGTCTTGGTCAAAGCATAATGCTTCATTGATTCACCGACACCTGTTATTTGCATATTTAGTTCTTTTTCTTCATTGCCCGGTTTATTTAATGATCCTTATTTAATGGAATCGTATGATGAATCATACTCCCGGCTAGAGTGTTGTTATGGACAGTCTATTATAATTTGTAATTTTATTTGTTCATGGTAAACATGCAAAATCTAGATCTAGATTGCTTACCGGAAAATGGCGTTCAATGTGCTGGCAGTACTTCTTGACATAAAGGCATCGCTGTCTTTTCATAAAAAATAATCCAAAGCGATGGCCTAGTTGCTAGATCAACTAAAGCAGGTAGATAGCTCGGGCCTATGGAAGAGGCTCTTGGGCTTTGGAAAGGAAAGCAGGAAGACTGGGACTGGGCTAGTCTCACTCTACCAGGAAGAAGGAAGTGGGAGTTTATTTCCAGGTTTTCAGTAAGACAACAATCAGGTCAAAATAGATTATTGAGACAATCTATACAATATAATTACGTAATTGTTATATCTTTCAATCCCCAATTATAATATACTGTGACTTTGACAAATTATAAGTCAGAAAACAACCTTTTTGTTTGTAAAATCGGAGTTGGTACTTAGATCTATATCAAACCCAAATGTAAGTTCAACAACAGCAAAAGTCCAAACACAACGGGAGAGGCATCATACCCTCCGTTGTCTTCTTCACTTTTGTTGCGACCATGGGGATCTCTTTGGTTGCGACAAGGTGCTACGCCTACGAGAGGACGGTTATGAATGTTGGAATGTGAAAATTAGTGGCTACACGAAATATTTACAAAAGATGACAGCTATCATTTTAAAAGCATATCACCAGAAAGTTTAGTGCAGTTGATGTGAAGAGTTGTTGGAAATATAATCTGGACAAATACAAATGGAATAGTAAATATGCTGGTGGTTGTAGCTTATCTACAGAAAAAACACGCAAAAGTATAAGAAAGAGAGAGAGAGAGAGAGAGAGAGAGAGAGAGAGAGAGAGAGAAAGAAAGAGAGAGGGTAACAAACGCGTGCACGAATTTGATTTATCAATGGTTTTGACATTGTACTCGATACATGTAGGCCTATTATTAATTCAATCTCATTACATCGTACTAATTTTCAATAGAACTCTGTGGGTGGATTACTGAGTTTGTGAGATTATTTTCGCGTACGCTACTAATCTAGCATGTACCGCGAATGTGATGCTCAACACAGCGGCTGTTACGGGCTTATCATTCTAGTTAATTCTAGAAACCTCTCAAAGTTCGATTAAGAGAGGGGGTAAGGTGTGTTAATAAATATGTGGGCTAGAGACTGGGCTCTTCTCGAATGTTCTCCAGTATTCTTGAATTGGCTAGAGATTTCGAGATCTGTGCCTTGTGTAGTGTGGTAGTGTGATTGAAGAACGATTGGTGTTTTGTTTTTTTGTTGTTTTTTTTTGTTTCTTTCTTTCCTTTTTGCAGAGACAGGAGCGTTTATACTTCTGGTCGTGTTATAACATCTGCCCGCTATAAACGCTGATTTTTTTTTTGTTTGTTTGTTTGTTTGTTTTTTGTTGGTTTTTTTTTGTTTTGTTGTTGTTTTTTATAACCCATTATAGATCTAGATAAATTGTCAAAACTTATATTAGTTTAGATCTGGTCATTCTTGAGTTGTATCCTTAACACTCAGACAGGGTGTTTATTAATAAAGTTAAATTATTGCGTTTCTACAAAGGATTTCTAAGCCTATTTTTCTTTATTTTGTTAATGTTGACAAGATAGTAGCCTATGCCCAATCTACGTGAATGTGTTCAATAAATTAACCTGAAACAGTGACGTGCTTTGTCAAGTTAACGCCACACTGTGGGCTCGTCCGGGATAGATCTAGTTTATGATTATTTTAGATCCAGAGTTAGATTATTAGAACTGCGATTGTCCTTCGAGTAAAGATTTCCCTCTTTGGACTGAACTTAAGTAGTTGAAGTTTCAAAATTTGACATCAAGTCTTGATCATGTCTGAAAGTTTGGTAAAATACTTTATACCACGGAGGCGATGAGTTACAGTTCACAGTAAATGAAAGAAGAGAGTATATTAGAGGACGAATGCATGAATGATGTCAACGAGGCAGCTTGATTAAAAAGAAAGAGATAGGGAAAAGCGGCAACAAGAAAAATAGGCTGAACGGCAAAAGGAAGCTGAACGTATTAAGCTACAAGAGAAGGAACGTGCTGAACGAGAAGAAGAGCGCCAATTCGAATATTTAATGGCGACTACAAATACAATCAAGTAGTGGGAGTAAGATTATATCAGCAGTGCGCCCGATAACATCGAATTTTAAATTACCCAAATTGCCTTCTTTCAAGGACTAAAATTATGACTTGGACACTTGGCTCTTACAGTTTGTAAATTTGCATAGAGAAGTGAGTGGTCGAAATAGACATGGCCTGCATTATTTGCATTTTTGATCAGGCGCGCACTGGGCTGTTTTGTTGGGTTTTTTTAGTCAACGGAGGAGGCTAAAGTTTATGAAAATGTCAAGCTGGTATTGCAGAAGCGGAACAACCTGTCTGAAGGTGGAAATCGTATGATGTTTCAGTGCAGAACGGAGGAAAGAGAATCCTAGCACGTTCGTTGTGAGGCTCACAACTTACCTAAAAGATGGGTAGAGCTGCCGGAGAGTGTGAGGACGTTCGAGATTTGTTTGTTAAAGAACAGTTCATGGATGTTTGTATTGCAGATTTGTCAGTTCACATGAGAGAGACAAAGCTGCAATCCCTGAACTGTCGAAGGAAACAGGTGCATTTTTGACAACGAGAAATAGGCACCTAAGCGGGTTCATGTGCAGGAAGGTTGAACACCGCGCCTTAGATTGTAAAGCAGATACAACGGAAGGCAAAGGTGTAAGGTGTCACAGATGTAACAAGATAGGGCATATCGGTATGAATTGTCCCACAAGCTAAGTCGAAGAGAGAAGCATCAGCCGTAGTGATGGCAGCGGAAGAAGCAGCACTAACATGTAGCCGGGATGTGGAAGCTGCGAGTAATCAGTGTTTTAGTATGGGTATGGGAAAATATCGATCATGAACGCATTATAAGCTTATTGTCAAGGAAAGAAACCGATTGCTTTGTCTTGTACGTGCGTCTTTTGGGGTGACTTTTATATCGTGTTTTTTTTTCCTACTCCTAAATTTTATAATCTGTGGCCAGTCCCAAAATACCAGCGAACTGAGCTACCGATTGAAAAGGAAGAATTTATGGCATGTTTTACTTCAAGTAAAACATCAAACGGCCTGAATCCCAAACAGAACACACTGACAGTTGTATATTGTCAAGATGTTTTGGGGGACGGTCACAGTATGCACGTTTATCACTATCACTACTTTCTTTTCATGAGAGCACATACGTTTTAGTTTATCCTGTGCCTTTAATTTTATTATGATTCCAGAAAAATGCCCATTACTGTCATTTTTAAATAATTATCAGCATTAAAAAAGTTTGACGAAACAAAGTGTTTGCACAGTGGTACTGGTACCGGTAATAAAATAAATGCAGGCTTTACCTCAATAATACAGCTCTGATGAAGAACAAGAAGCGATTCAAACAGTTTTTGTTGTTGTGTGTGCACATTTATCAATCCGATTTTTAAAAATGAAAATAATAGTTATGATTTGTGCGTCCTACATCTACAGGTAGAGTCAACCTGGAAATTCATTAGAGTTTACTGTATGCTTATCAATTATGATTTTTGTAATTGAGCCGAAACTAATTGTTTTTTGTTTTCATAAATAGAACCCAGGAAAGAAAAAAAAAAAACAAGATCGAAACCAGCAGATATCACACACAATGGCTGAATGCTTTTACTGAGATAATGTGTGTGTAAACCAAGGTTTAATTACAAATATTTTGTATAGTGCATTGTATTTGGAAGCAAAGGTGCAAACTCATAACTATCATTTATCAATATTAGACATGATTACTAGCTTTGTGAAATGATCTTGAATACCGCTTTTTATTGAAAGGAGCCCGCTATTTGCTTAAGTAAGACGAGGCAATTCTTTGGGCCTATTACTAGTAATACTATAGGCCTACATACTGAGAAAAACATAACAAAACAAAACATTTAAAAGTTAATACTTTGTTCCAAGTGTGATTGCTCAAGTAAGACGAGGCAAATGTTTGGGCCTAATAATAGTACATGTAATACTATAGGCCTACATACTGAGAAAAGCATAACAAAACAAAACATTTAAAAGTTATTACTTTGTTCTAAGTGTGATAGTTTTCTTAGTTTCATTGGGTAGTTTATTATAAAGATACCATGTCCTGTTCACATGGATTTAGAAAAGTCGCTAAACACTGTTCGTTGATATAATTACAATACACGACTATGACTTAAAACAAAAATTATTATTATACTTTGCTCCTGCCTTGAGGGAAAAAGGCTATAAAAGAAGGGCCAAGTCACGAATCATACAAAAGACCGTGGGATACAAAATTTGTAGCCATCATGACGATAATGGCACTTATCTGTGAAGCTGATAACAGGACAAGGAAAAAATGTATCGTTTTACACCAGAGAGAAGAAACTGAACACAGGAACAGTTAGGATGGTCAGGCATACGTATAATGAACCAGAAACGATTGGTACTATGAACACGTCGTTCAGTGTTTTACGGGAAAGAGAGAGAGAGAGAGAGAGAGAGAGAGAGAGAGAGAGAGAGAGAGAGAGAGAGAGAGAGAGGG
>RQTK01000532.1:49377-81877 GCA_003991915.1 Elysia chlorotica
GAGAGAGAGAGAGAGAGGTTGCATGGGACCGATAATGTCCAACTAAATTGCGAGTACTCGGTAATTTGATAGTGTGAGCAGTTCATCCTGATGACACGCCAATTCAGAACGACCTGGGTTTTATTAGATCGGTGCTGAAAAGAGGAAGGGTGTCCACGAGTTGTGCGAATTAAAAAGAGATAACTGACCAAAAATGTTAAAGAAAAAATGAAAACACCATGACCCGTGTTCTTCTAAGAGGCCACAACTGCCATCAAGGGAGAATTTATATCCGAAAAAAAGAGTAGAAAACTACAAAATACAATGTAAACAACAAATCATACAGATAACGATTGCACAAGATGCCCACGATGCACAACTTACCTCGGGAAGATCAGGTTGCCAATTTTCATTTAAGAAACTAGGCACTTCCAATTTCAACTAAGTTTAAGACCCACAAGTACAAAACTTGTACTGGTAATACTGCGATGTGGTTATGTGACTTTTCACACCAAACAGTTCACCATCTTTTGCAAGAGCGGCCACACTATTATAGTATTAGAGAGAGCGAGATGTGGCTACCAACACTAAATCTAACAGCAGTGACCAAACAGCTGTAGGGAATGCCAGGCGGCTTCGGCATCACAGCAGAGTACAAACTACAATGAACAAACGAGACAGTTGGGCGCAAGAGGAAGGAAGAGGGACTACACATAAACTACAGGAATGAATCATTTTAGTCCACACGGGCACAGCGCTTGCAAGCCCAAAGGCTGGTTGGGTTGGGTTTGTTGGTTTCTTAACACCCATCGTCACTATACTCATATACTGCAGACAGGTCCCATTACTAACTTCTGACAGCTTTACGTGGTGCAACACAGAGAAAGAGCAGAGATACCCTGTGACAATGACACGACGGTCACATTCAATTGACACCTAACCTGAGCACAATAGAATTATGCACGTGAAGCATAGTTAGGGTAGCACTCAAATCGAATCGTATCAGAATGCTACAATCTGTGTTTCTGTTAGTGTTTCTCTGTTATTCATGTGTAGAATATACATATTTTTTAAAATATTACTGCAGTCTACAATGTAACAAGCTAATATGAAATGTCAAAAAGACCCACCAGCAACTGCAAAACAGTACTTTTTGTTTGTTTTGTTTTTTCAAGTTCCACCATGCAGGAAGAAAAAAGAAAACCATTGGATATACAGTATAATTTTATGCATGATATAATAAGTGTTGCGATCATTTGCCACTGAGTAAATTGTATCAATACTGTAACTGTAAGTGTTTCTATGGGCGAATGTTTCAGTAACATGTATTAAAATGATAACCTCAACAATTTTTCTGGTCAGGGAAATGACGGGGGAGGAGGCGGAGAAATGGCCTAAGTGGTGGAACATTAGTTCAAAACCCTTGTCAAAAATTTATTTTGTCCTATTTAGCATGTTATTGGATTGGTGTCCGTATAATGTGACCGGTTGAGACGCGAGTCATGGCATCCCTGCAATGTCTCTGTATAACAACACGTAAATTTGTCAGACTTTAGCCTTGGGATCCGTCCACAATATACCCTATATGGTGTTGACACTGGACATAAAGTAAACAACACAACTTAACTCTGCTGCTACGAAAACAGGTAACTGACCCCTTAAGTTTTACGTTGCAATTTACATGTCAGTGAAAGCTCTTTTGCCAACCTTGAGTAAGGCATATAATTATTCTACCCAATATTGTATAAATTAGAAAACTAAGTGTTTCTCTCCTCAGGTCTATTTCAGTGGTCATGAATTTTATATCTATTTCTCTATTGTAAAAAAAAAAAGCAAACGAAAACAGTTTGCTGCAATATATGAAAATTGAAATAAAGTGTAAGATCTACAAACCTCAATATACATGTAATTCCGATTGTTTGGGAATGGATTAAAACTTGAAACTAAAAAAACAACAGCATCACTAAGTCATGGCAGGTCCGAAAAATAATAGCAATACACTCCTTTCTCTGATCGACGTTGACTGATCAGTGTTGCTGCTCACCCACCTTTGTCAGAGCACCAGCTTCCTATTCCCCCCACCATGGGCCACACAAATCTTACACAATGGCCGTAACTACCCCCCCCCCCCCCCCCCCCTGAAGCACAATAACTAAAATTGTATTTCGCTTCATAGAAAGTACATGTACTTTTAAAGTTTAAAGAATTAAGCATACATGTAATTCGGCTTTTGATATTTTCACTGACTTCAACTTGCCTCCTAGGTGGGAAATAGGATATTGATGGCTGCTATAGTTTTAAAGCTTACATGGCTCAAAGGTGTAAAGCTCTTTCTCTGAACAAATAAGCTATTGTGTAGGTTAGATTGCTACTAGCATTACGAAATTTCTTAATTGCTACCAGATAAGATTAAACAACAATGGTCCACACAAATCTTACACAAGAGCCGTAACTACAATGTCAAGGTAGCTTACAATCGTATATTCTTATGACGAGTTGTAAGCTACAACAGCGTTGAACTTACTGCCCAAGGAGATTTGAAGTTGAACCTTTAAACACAGCCATACACAGGGTGGAAACAAGTTACTGTAGCAATTTACAGAACAGCCTAGGTAGAAAGGTCTGAATACATCTCAGCGGGAAGGGCCTTTAGTCAATTAAGTCAAGTATCAGTTGTTGTTGAGTGGGTTTAATACAACATCAGCACTATATAGGCTATATTAAGGATGGGTCCCAAGACTGACGTCTGACAATTGTAATATGTTCATAGATCTAGCACTCACTCTAAAATGGTTCAACCACACACGGAACTGATATTTTCTTACAGTCATGAGTACTTGATATAGTGTACTTAGGGACAAAAATCTCAACTGCCTCCATAGGAATTGTGTATGGTTTGTCTTTCCCAAACAAAAGCTTCATGTAGATTAAGCCTGACCTCTTGCACAAGTTAACAGCCCTGGTCTTTATGCGCATAGAGATTAATATTGGTACATGTACCACATTTAACAATCTAATATTACACAATCTCTATTTCTGAAAAAAAACAACTAGTATCCTTTAGGTCAAAGGAGTATTTTCTCTATGTCTGATTTGAGTCATCCCAACTTTACTGTATGGTACATATGTAAAATGATACTGAAATGTATACATAAAAAAATTCTCAGTGTGCAGAATAATTCTTCCAACTTTTCCATTGGAAGTTAATTTGAGGTATATATTGATTAGAAAAAGTATGGTAGGCTTTTGCACTCCTCACCACACCTCTTTCTTGTTACACACTTAAATAGAACCCAGAAAAATAGACTACGATATTAGAAAGGTTAATTGAATAAGTATAGACACAGAGTGAAATTTTCCATCTTTTATTATATATAGAAATATATACAGTGTCAAAGCCTAGCGTTTTCTTTTGCCTCTTGTCTTTTTGTTTCCTCCTCCCTGTCGTCCTGGCTTGCCTAGTCCCAGGCTTGCTTTCCGCCCCTTCACTTTCTTTGGCGTCTTTCTGCTCTGCTTGTCCTGAGCCCTGGAATAAAACAATGATGCAAATATGGAAAAAGTTTCTTAAACTGAACAGTACAATAGGGAAAAAAACAACAACAACAAAAAACCAACACATTTTCTCTTTCATTGCATGTAGTAAACACTGAAAATTATAAACCCATACAATAAATAATGAATCTTTCTCTGCAATATTACAGCCAGCTCAAATAAATAAACATATTTTTTAAACTGTGTACTGCAACTTCAAGTTATACAACGCTACCTCTGGCACCTATTAATCACGAATCTTTAACATCTTAACCTTATTTGCTTAGAATGTACTTACCTCTTCTCTTCATCTTGCCGAAGCATTCTGTTTGCTGCTTTTGTGACATTTATGGTGGGGATCTTCTTTGACACAGAATCCAACACCTTTAGTTGTTTTTCCTTTTCACTGCCTAGGTTACCAATGCTTGGCTCAAACTGAAAGAAAATACAAATAAAAACTTAATAAGAATTTGCGGGAAGTATTTTCCAGACATTGAACTAAAAAAAAATTCCCAAGGATTCAGACCCAAATTATATTTCCGGAAGAGTGGCATCCCAGACTTATGTTGAAGGCCTTAAAATTTTTGGGAAATTGAAATAATATTTTTTTTAAAGTCATAAAACTTGAGGTGGAATGCTCCCTGCAGTGTTAAGGAATGTAAAGCTTGGATATTGTATGATGCGTATCTTAAGACAGAAAATAATAAAAAGCTGAAAGAAAAAAATAAAGCAAAGAAAGAAATTCTTACTGTTACAGACAGAAGTTCATATGCATGTGATATTTACATAAATCAACTGCATCAGAAGAAAATAATAACCGGCTTCTCCTTTCTTTCCCTCACACAAAAAAAAATAAATGGTTACAACAAAAAAAAACAGGATAGTGAAATCAACCAGCTTCTCAGCGCAGTGGAAATGTTTTATGCACTTAATAACTAGAAATTTACAATAGTATTAAAGCGACATCAGCGCAACACTAAGAGCATCAGTTAACCAGGTGAAGAGTATTGCCACACCCTGCTTTTTCACACCCATACTGGGCACCTGGCCATTACCGCGGCCTTCAAAGCACTGCGGGAGTAAGATAATCCTGTACCTGATAAACATTGGTTTAGAAATTTTTGCACATCTTCAAGTCAACTAAACAAAAGCTCAGTAACTTCAGACAACATGGTGAAGTAAGATAATACATTATTCAAATTGATTGACCTTAAAATTTAACCAATACCTTTCGTTTCTTGCCAGTAAACTTAGAAGGCTTTTCCTTGGGCAGCCTGTCTGTAAATTTCCCTATGGACGCAGTTGATTTGTGAGCGACAGCCAAAGCCTTAGATAGGTGGTCCTTGGAGGGTTTCTCTGTGGGAGCCAGGCCAATTCCTGGAACTGATAGAGAAACAAAAAAATAAAACAGTTAATAACTTTTAAATCCATCACATAATCAACTGTAATAACAGCAAGGTCTTTAAAATGTCTCACAGGGTGAGCAGGAACATTCAAAAAAAAAGTAACTGACACTACATAAAAAAAAATCTAATTTAAACATTCACATACAGAGACAAAAAATTTGTAACACGGTTATTCACTCCTTGAGATTTTAGCACAATTATTCCAAAATTAATCAAGTAATGCTTTAACTAGAATTTGCTGTTAATAAATGGCACACAAAAATGTTTTATTTCAAACCTGTAAAGAGTAAATGTAAAATGACATTGAGAGACATTTTAAAAATTGATATGTGATTCATCTCTAACATTATAATAGAAACCAACCTTTTTTCTTCTGTGATCGGGCTACATTTCGTAGTCTCTGAAGCTCATTCTTTGCTACTCTTTCCTTCTTGGCAGTCTTCCGTTTTTCAAACTGGTCCTCATATGGATCTTGAAATTATAAAAAGTGAGTCTGGTTAGGGCAATGAAGGAGATTACAAGAAATATGCCTCAAATTGCGATGATACGCAGGTTTTCAAATATTAGATAATGTTGAGAGAATGTCAAATGGCAAGTAAGAAAGACAATATCACCATGAAATAGATTAATAAGTTCATACTTGTGCTTCAATAAAAAACAGAACACAAATCGCCAAAAGGTTGAAGACATCGAGTAGGAGCAGAAGTATGACTAGGAAAAAGAGGAGTAGAAATAGGAGTGTGTGTAAGATAGAGTAGGAGTACAAGTACGAGTAAGAGTAAGAGTAGCAATAGAAGGAAGATGAAGAGGAGGAAGATCAGTAGAAGGAGAATTGTAAATAGTAGGAGGAATAGGAGTAATAGTAGTAGTAGCGGGAGGAGTGGGAGTACAGGTGAAGTACTACGACTAGTAAGAGAAGAAAGAGTATGAGGAGGGGGAATAGGAAGAGGGAGGGGGGAACGAGGAAGAGGAGTTGGAGGAAAAGAAGTAGAACTAGGAGGAGAAGGAGGTGGATGGTGGAAAGAGATGAGGAGGAGAAGGTGGATTAGGAGTTAAGTAGGTTGGAGTAAGAGTAAGGGGAGAAAATGACTCCTAGTGTGTCAAAGTCACCCCCCATGTATGGATAGGGTTAAAATTCAGCTTTCAATTACAAATTTTAACTAAAAGTACAAGACATGTTTGGCCACACAAATCATTTATACCTGCATTGTCAGGAACTTCAATGACCCAGTCTTTTGTGTCATCATTGGCTCGTTGATAGCCCCACCTAGGTTTGTATTGCTGCAAATGAAAAACACAAACAAGGAATTAAGTTATATAACAAACAGATTTTGCCAATACTTCTCATAAAATTACATTACATCAAATGATTAAAATTTGCCATATCATCACTTGAAAAAAAATATACAAACAAAGATTTGAAGGATGCTCTAACCTAATTCAATCAATGATGTCTTTTAATTCTCTTTGAGGTGATAAAAATAGTTAAGGATGCTGTAATATACCCTTCAAGAGAAGGATTATATACATACCTGTGACGGCTCATCCCAAACCATTCTTGATTTCTTTTTGTTGAGAATACCTTTTGTTTTTGCATACTCTTCCCATTTTGTGGGGGCCTTTTTCTTGGGAACCTTGTTAAAGAAGAAAACGAAAGATTCAATACTTCGTGTAAATCATTTTTTTAAAACCAACAAAAGAAAAAAAGGGAATTTCATAAAGAAAAATATTAAAACTTAAATACTTTTTGACACATTTATACAACATTAAAGTACATTTATAATTAGTTTTAAGTTAAGTTAAAAAAAAAACAAAAAAAACCCAACTCCCACAAACAACTGCCCACAGAAGGTTTTGCAACCTTTGGTATGAGCTAAAGAATGAAAAATTAAATTAATATTTAACTGTATTAACATCACCACACGCCTTTGTGAATATTTAAAAAACACTTAGACCATCAATCATAATTACGCATTTTAAGAACCTAGCTTTTGAAATGAAATGCCAGACTTTCAATTCAGATTATTTTTGTATGGTGTGCAACATTCATTAAAAAGTAAATATTACTTCTGTGTAACAGGTTTGGAGTTGTTATGGCCATGGATTGTATAATTTTCAATGTACTGTGTATTTTGTGTGAAACTGACCAATTATAAATTCTACACATAGGATCCATATTGAAATACAAAGTTAAAACCAGATGACTTACTGGTTTCTCTCTTGGCATCCATGTCTTTGATTCAGGTAACTAGGATGGACAAAACAAAATAAATTATATTATATATATATATAATTATATCCCTCAGCTTTATGCATAAAAACAATACATAATAGGAACAATATTTTAACTCCTTTTAGCATCCAACAAACACATATCACTGGTTGCACCAAGTTGATGAGACCTAGCCCACCACCTCTACTATTCCCAGGATAATGATTTGCCCTACATTGTAGTTCTTTGCCTATCCTTTAAGACAATACGTCTGGGTCATAATTTAGGCCTGAGAGGAGGGGTAGAGGACAGGGGGTGTCTGTCAACCTCACCAGTGCATGTGTCACCCAAGCTTGAAGTGTAAAGTCAATCACACGCGTTTGGATTGTGATTATAAAAAAAAGTATATCTCACAAGAGATTTGAAAATTGTGTAGAGAAAAACGCTCGTCTGTCACTGTTGTAAATGTGACATCATCTTAGGCAGCTGCTGATCGGTTTGAACAGTTGAGATCAGCAAAAAAACAAAAAAACCCAACCTAATCGTCTCAGCATTAAGTTAAGGGTTTGTCAATATAAGAATGTTTCTAGTTATAATAAAAAATACTTGCTTCTAAATGAATTGATACTGGTTCGTTTGTATAGAACAAGTAATGAAACTGTTCTAACTTAACTTTTAAATCAAACTGTTTATTTGCAAGTGTAGTTAACTAGGAGTTACCACTTAGAAAAATTTACCGTAATCAAATAGGCACCATCTTTTTGCTCCACAGGAAGCTAAGGAATAAATATTAAAAACAACATGTTAAAAATTGTAACTTTCCTTGAAAATCCATCGTAACAAAATCATTTATGATAAACACCCCCCCCCCCAAAAAAAAAACCATAAAAAAAACCCAAACAATTTATTACTCAACCCCCCCCCCCCCCCCCCCCCCAAAGCATAAAAAAACAAACACAAACAAGATACAGTATAACTCAGACTCGAGAAACACCTTACATTCAATAAAATGATAAAAATCCCCGATTTCTTTAGTGTTTGTCTTTAGTAAACTATTGTGGATCTAAGGAACTAATGGCATACCCACCCTCAGATCCGGCAAAGGAGAAGTCCTGGAAAGCTTACAAAGTTGCATACGAGACATTGTAAATCTAATTTAAAATTAGACAACCAGATATCAGCTGGGTTGTCCCTAAAAAAAATCTCTCCAATTAGTATTAGACAGGAATGACATCATGTTGTGTACAATGAAATGGGTGGGCCACGATTAAAAATGAATTATAAGCAGAGAAGGGATGGGAGGAGGAGTGGACAGTGGCAGCTGACAACGATCATCGAGCAAGTAGAAGATCAAAGAGTTAAAGCCGCCAGTTTAAAACCTGAGATCAGAGATGTGTGTGTGGCTGGCTAGGAAAGAAGATCAAAAGGGAAAGTTTTAGACATGTACATGTATTTAGATGGGTTGGGGTGTGGTTGGAGGTAGGCTATTAGCAGTAGTGAGCCATAGATGGCTTCAACAAACGATGCATCCAGCAAACTATTGAAAATGAACCAGGTAGTTCGCTGAATATGAGATGTACTGTAATTCCTCTTTCCTTTAAGTTTGACTCATCTTATTTCATCATTGTGGTTTTACAACTTTAAATTCTCTGCCTATGAACATTCTTTTATGCCTGATAAAAGGAAGGACATCACGACAAATTGAAATAAATAAATCTAATCTTTAGAGATTATAATATAAACATAAAAGTTGTCCTGATAGGGATCTAAAATTGTGACAACAGCGCTTATTACAACCACTCATGAATTTCTGATTAAAAGGAATTTAAATATAAAATAAAGACTTTACCTTCCATAATGAATTAAACAAAGCTTGTGTAGCATCTCTTGTCAAAGAAAGCAGGATAGTTTCTTTTTTTTTTCTGAAACAGCAAAAATGTCCTAACTGAAATATAGATTGCTTAATTTGAAATGTTATCTACTACAATTCATTCAATGATGACTTGGCTGTGGGTACGACTATTCCTGTAAGAAAGCTCTTCTTTCAGTAAAGAAAAAAAATAATTCAGATATTTTTTTAAAACTATTTAGATCTAGATGTGAAAAGTGCATTCAGATTTTAGATTTATAAAGTGTTAGATATCTTGTTAATAATTCCTTTCATAAATCAACATTTTTTTTTTCTGACTTGCAAAGTCGAAGTCTAACTAATAAGACATATAATCAAGATCTAGTTCTTTTGCTCATCTTTAGATAGACCTTGAAAAATCTCCATAGAAATTAAAGAACATCTAGTAAAGGACCAACTAGATCTAGATATACACTTTCTGACTTAATGACCCATTATTGGTCGGCACAGTAAAAAAAACGTCAAGGTATTTTTGTTGTGGAAGTCCTGCAACAGCATGAAGCAGTAAATTTGCATTGGTTAACATCTAGATCTAAATCTAAACCCTGAAGGCTTTTAAAAAATTTCTGCTTTTGGAACGAGACTAACCTACTGAACCAAAGAATTAGACATCTCATTTTAGGTAGGCAATCGAGTACACACCATTATTGTATTACGATATAGTATGCAACACACCTACTAAATTTTGTGCGCGTTTTACACTGTATATAATAAGTGTTTTTGTTCCTACAAAGATATCTGATTTATAAGGCCGTCAATAAAAGCATATCCTGTATTGATCTAGATCTAAAGAAAGATATATAGGCCCTATATATACAGTATGATAAAAAATTATATGCAATACAAAACTTGGATACAAATACGACACTTATTGTATGGATTATTTAGATCTATATCTACTGAGTATATAGAGTCTATATGCAGAACTCCGACAGAAACTATATCTTGAACAGTGCATAGTTTGTTGCTTGACAGAATAAACACATTTCGTTATAAATCATTAAATGTCTTCAGCAAATCAAGAATTCCTGTGTTCCTGATTTAAGTTTTAACCCAAGATACAACAGTTCCAAATTGCATTGTTTAGCTAATCTATTTTTGCATGTGTTAGGCAGAGTCTGGCAATCATAGTCATAATTCTTAATTCAATGGGGGTAAACTGGTGCAAGTGGTACTGGTAGAGCGTTCTAAAGTCTTTCATTCCGGAGGTCCTAGGTTCAAAATCAACGATTGACGAAATTGTAGGAATCCATCGGGTCGACCTGTAGTCGGGTGGGATAGAAGCTCTAGTGCCACCCCCCTCCCCCAAACTGTCTTTGACAGCCCATAGCGTTTTCAGATGTTAGTCTAGATCTAGATTCTGGCTCTAGAAGTTCTAGATTCTAGATCTAGATCTACATTAGATTTTACTGTTCAGACACTTCTGAGAAAGGCTTAACGCTCACTTGAAATCTTTAGTGTCAGTTTTGTTTTCATTAACAGCCAACAGATTTCCTTCGTCTAATTCGATCAATTCTTCATTTTCTACGTTTGTAGTTTTTAATTGTTGGTCCTGGGCTTTAGACAGCACGGTGTCAACGAGAGATTGTTTTCCTTCGACCATGCTCTCCGCCATCTTTCTTGTTGACAAAACTTTGGACTGAATCGATATTCGATACTCGATAGATGGAGGTGGGACTTCACATCCGGTTAAAATAGTTGAACACGAAATAATGTGGTATTGTTTTGCTCCGTTAAGGGGCAAGGCAGAGTTGGTTTCCTATGCTATAATGTGGACGGGTTCCAATATAAACATCTTACAATTTATTTGCTGTCACACAAGACAGAACTGGGAGACATGGACTCCTGTCTCATACGGTCACACTTTACTAACACCGATTTAAAAAAAAAAGGGGGGGGGGGTGTAACTCAGTCAGTGGAGCAAACGGTTTCTAATTGGAGGTTCAAAGTTCGACACCACAATCATAAGGAATTCGCGAAGCAGACTGTCCTTTTCAGCTGATTGTCTCGGTGTCATTAGGCCCTAAAATGTGACCAGCAACTATGTTGGTCACGTCGCCCTGGAAACCTTGGACACGTTACATATAAGAGAGTAGTAGTGTTTTTAGATGTTAGTCTTGGGGCCCTCCACAATATTGCCTATTTGCTAATGTAAAGCAACAACCCTAATGTACATTAGACATTCTTTTCGTTCAAATTGAATGGCATCAATAATTACATTGGTGTTTTGTTTTTGTTTTCTCTTTTATTAACGAAATAACATTTTTTTTGAAAATTTATCTCCCCACTTTAATTTACAATATTTGTATCTTTTTAAAGTTGAAATGTTAGGCCTATGCACCAGACAGGCGTAGCAACGTGTTGCAGATCCATCATCATCATGTTGGCTTGTTGGGGTAGTGTCTGATGTAGTCTCCCCGCCCTCCCGTACAATCTGCATGAAGGGCTCTCTGTCAATACTGTCATAAGCCATCCTTCCTGCCCCGCAGGGCTTCCTTTGTAGCCAACCGCTGATGTCATCCATCCACTTTCTTGTAGGTCTGCCCTGCCTTCCTTTTGCTCCCAGCTTTGTTTCTAGGAACATACGCCTCTCAAAACTGTAATGTCGTTTCAGGTGCCCAAGGAATATCAGTTTTCTTTCTTTAATTAATGGTATTCAAAAGCCAATGAAGATCCCTAAATATGGACAATAACGATCCCAACATTTATACATGTAAAGCTTGATATCGCCCAGTGTCGTTCTAACTTCCGTAAGTGAAAACTGCTAGATCTATATGCCATCTAACAGGAGTAGATAAAAAATTTAGAGTAAATTAATTTGCTCCAGAAATAATATTGTCAACTAAAGCTAATCTGACAACACGCATATAAGTCAAAACCCAGATCAAGAGATTCGATATCTTTAGAAACTGAAGTTCCAGATCCATACATGTATTAATAGCGAATAACGTGATAACAGGTCTTTGAGAGGTAAGGAATTTGATGTCTTAAGAAGAAAAACAGCGCATTTCTGCATGGCTGTATTAGTGTATGTTATTTTGTTGCAATTGTGGTGTTTTAGCCCAATGCTAGACGACAGATCTGCACCAACCCTTGGGGGCCCTTATAATAATGCTAAAAAGGGTGCAGGCATTCGAGGCACACCCAACTAATCTTGAATAGGTTCTGGATCTTGTTTTGGATTGGTAGTGCTGTAGACCTCCAGATTGGTTTGAGGGTGTTGAAGATTGGTTTAAGGGTGTTGAAGGAAGGCGTATATCTGACCTTGTTGATTAGGAACAAACACTGCATATAGGGGGTCTGCTCGATGATGATGTGCATGGTAGCTATCTGGTCTGTGCATGAGCCATCTTGTCGGCAGCCTGCTTGGTCATCATATACATGTTTATCTCTTGTCCAGAGTTGTTTTTAACCTCTCCAACAGGATTCTACATTAAACTTTGCCCGGGATTTATAGCAGCATGAATCCTCCCCAGTTGCTGCAGGTTGGCTGGTTCCCTGTTTTGGGCAGCTTTACAAGGTGTCCTCTTTTCTAGTCATCTGGAATTTGCCCTCGCTCCCAGATCTTGCATAGGAGTGAGTGCAGAATGTCAGTCAAAGTCTGTATGTTAGTCTTCAGAGTCTCAGGTGTTTTGCTGTCTGGACCTGCTGCCTTGCCTGAGTTGAGAGATGTAATGACTGTGGCGATTTCTTCCCTGAGCGGCCTTCAAAGCGTCGCATGGGTTTACTACTAGACTGCAATTGCTACTACTACTACCAAAACATGCAGCTAGACACTTCTACACAATCAACTTTGTAGGCATTGCGCCGATTGACCAACTGATCACAGCAGACACATTCGCCTTCACCTACAAAGAAACATGTATTGGATCCACAATCTCCAAACAATGACACCCAACGGTATCAACATCAATAACCAGTCTCATTTCCCAATATCAGTTCTCACTGACACGACACCATGACCAGATGAGACGTCTTATATCATCGATGGTGAGAGGTTACACAGCACTGCAGCAGGAACACAGCTGAGAAGGAATTAGAAAACAAGCAAGATTGATAGGGAGCAAGAAGAAGAGATGAATGGCGAGCAGAAACATTAACGAAAGAAAAAAAAGAATGAATCTTGGGCAAATTAAATAATTTCTAATTCAAGAGAGAGAGACAGATAGAAAAAGAAAAAATGGAAAAAAATGCAAAGATAAAACTAAAAGCTTGCCTAGTTAAGATAAAATTAAGATGGGGCGAGAAAGAATAGTTTAATGAATGCAATTGTAAATATCCTTTACACCATAAAGTTTTCCATAAACAATGCATGCAAAGAGAAAACGAGCAAGAGGTAAGTTTTAGATAGAAAAGATAAAGTAATTAAGTTTGAGAGAGCGAGAATGAGAGAGAGATTCCCATAGCAATATACAATGCTACACAATTCCTCACGTAGAGCAAGGAATAACCCCTCAACCTTCCTTCAGCCCATACTTTTTTTTAGATTTTTAATACACCCCACCCAACCCCATCCTCATTCTCCCCATGCACACTTTAAAAACGCTTTTGCTTAGCGACTCTCAGTGGAAGTGTAATACTCCCTACACGCTCCTCTTCTTATGATATATATATATATATCCCTTGTTATTGTGCACTACAATCAAGTATTTAATACAGTATGTATCTCCATTCTGTATAAGTCTGTTGAAGCCAATGAAGGCAAACATACCTTTTTTACATGCACACATGTATCCAATAGGGTCCTTAGCAATGAAGTAGGTGTACTCTTTAATGTTGTGCTCTTGTTTCCACTTCTGATACCTTTCTACATTACTACTACTTCTAGTACTACTAATATGCAAAGGAAATTGTTAAATTGTTTCTTATAGTTATATTGTGTTTACAGCAGCTTCTTAGTAAAGTTTAGTATATGGTTCTTTTTATAATATACAAAAAGAACTATACCAACTTCAATACTACTGGTATAATACTGGTATTGTTTCTAACCATTGTTACAGATGCAGCTGAAGTTTATAGTAGTAATAATTTTCAGCAAGCTAGAAACATTCTCTTTTCTGGTATTAAGAACAAGTTATCTACCTCTAGTCTTAAAATTTGATTGCAATTTTATCAATATAATTTTCCTCTGTTTCCAACAGACTGTTCGAACTAATCTTGATTGTTTATCTGACGACTTGCTCAGCGTTCTACCATGGCAACCCACATGCACGCGAATAAGAACCAGATGTTGGTTTTGGCAGGCACTTCCCACCCAGAACTAGCACAAATGGTTGCAAGGTAATTGTTAGCAAGCTCAGTATTGAAAACTTCAGTTTGAATATCGAGGACATTGTGGCAGTTCACTTTGTGGAACGCTTAATTTTGATTTGTGCATATTTATACCAAAATATGCCTTATTTAATTTTATTAATAAAACAAATTATATCTTGACATTTTTTTTTACTGGCATGTGAATGACTTATTCTTCAATGTTTTTATCCAAGTGATAAGTAGCCCATAAATAAAGAATGTCAAATTAATTAAGTGAAGAAAAGTGTATGGGCCTATATGGTTTCTTAATGTAGCGTATATATCACCATATTTATTTAACCCCTCATTTAAAAGATAGATATATCTCAATATTAATTATATTTTTAATGATACATTTTAAAATGAAATATTTTGTTTCACTAATATGCCAAAAGAGGAATATTCAGCTTTTTAAATTAAAGAGTAATAAAACTATTAAGGTTTTGTATTAAACAAATATGCATGTATACAATACTTTAACATTGTTTTGATTGAAGTATTGGAGAGCTGCTTTTAATTTTATTTAATGTGAAGATTAGTAAGGCACGGTTCATTACTTTTTTTTTAACCTAAGTACATGTATTGTGATATTTGCCTCAATTTTATTACTTGTTTTTCCTCCAGCAAACTGGGTGTTCGACTGGGTGAGATAGCAATATACCGCAAGCCCAACAGAGGTGAGACTGCACTGTAACAAGTGTACAAAACATCATGATAACATTTTTTTTTTTTTACAAACATGTAATTCTTGATTGGTCAAAGTGAAGAATTATCTGATTTGCAAAACAAAAAAACAAATAAAAAATTGCACTGCTTTAAATAACACATTAGGCTCATTGAATAGAGATTTGTATCAATTATGAGGAGCTTCGATTTTCAAATAATATTGGGTGATAGAGTGTCAGCCTTCTTATTGTGTAGTCCTGAGTTTGAACCTCGATCAAGAAGCTTTTCTTCCTACTGGTGGGATCGGTTTCAGTAAAATGTGATGCACTGAGGCGTAATTACGGGTATTCCCACTCTGTTTCTGTGTGTTAGCACTTAAAATTGTCAGATGTAAGTCTTTGGACCCATCCACATTATTGGCAAATTGCTGGTGTTGGATATTTCTTTATTGACATTGGGTTTTTTTTCCTTTCAACTATACATAATTATTTAAAATGCTTCTTTCATGTTTCCACCATAATTCAAATGGTGGGATATAATTTTTATTGTGCCATATTAAAACTTAAAAGAGTAGGATTGCTCCTAGTTTGCTGAGGCTGCCTCATAGAGCTTGACTTTGATTTTCTTTCAGAGACAATCGTGGAGATAAAAGAGTCTGTGAGGGGGAAAGATGTTTACATAATTCAAACAGGAACAAAGTGAGTACACACACACACACACAGACCAAAAAAAGAAAATCTTTGAAACACGCTGGCCTAGGTTTTTTACCTCCTTTACTCTGGTTAAAAATGAAAGTCGTATCAATCTTAGTTTTGATAAAAAAATAACAAAGAAAAAATGAACTTTTGAAAGGCATCATGACCACTACTGTATGAACTGACAAAAAGTTAAATTGTAAGGATTGGAGAGGTAGTGAAATACAATACTAATTTTATAGCCCATTTTGTGACATATAATGTGCGTAAAACAGGATCCGAATGCAAAGTAATTTAAAATCCAATTTCATAATTGATTTCAGGGATGTAAAAATAAATATATAAATCACAACAGAGAAATACATCTCCTCACTATTGAAAATAAGGGGTTGGTATGATATGTAATCCCACTTAGCAAATATGTTAACTTGTACAGTTGCATCTTTTCTGTTTCCTCAATGTTTTTTATTTTACCTTGTTACTACACTACTTTTTATTTATTAAATGCTGTGGAACCTAAACCATCATAAACCTCATGGCTGCATGTCCTTAGAATTCTATATCATTTTTCAATGATTTTCTTTTTATAGTGTTTTTGTGTCTTTTGATGTAACTAAAAATATTATGCTTTTGTTTTTATGACAGTGGTGTTAGTTTTTCAACTTTCCCGTTGTATTAAAAGCGGATGATTTGGTCTCAGTGATGCTATCCTATCCCCACTCATTCTTATCTCATCTCAGAGCTGTTAATGATGATATCATGGAGCTGATGATCATCGCCTATGCCTGCAGAACAAGCTCAGCTAGTAACATCATCGGCGTCATACCGTTCCTGCCTTACTCCAAGCAAAGCAAGATGAGGAAAAGAGGATGCATCGTCAGCAAGCTGATAGCAACCATGCTGGGAAATGCAGGTGGGTGCTCCTCATACTCTTCTGTACCAGAGCATTCACAGACGTTATTTAAAGTTAAGAGCTTTAGGCACTGCTTAGCTGTAGTAGTTAATTAGTGGTTGAAATGCAAAAACCTCTGCATCCATTTTTGGTCGGGTGTATTGAATTTGCTTCGAAATGGATGATGGATGGAAATTTGTGCATTTTTAGCTGTGGATTAGGGGTTATTTTGTGGGTTCTAACAAATGTATGTATGTGTGTGTGTGTGTGCCAAAAATCTGGAGTCATAAAGTTTGGTTTCTGTATCCAACTCACAAAAGTCGACAATGTTGCTCATATATTTTTGCATCTCACCTCACTTTTTGTAATTGGAACTGCAAAATTTGCTTCAGCATTGAATAAGTTTTAACAGACTGTTAGGTCTGTATCAAAAGTGTCCCTCTTAATGAGATGGCAGCTATGAATGTATTTGTTTAAATTTGGTTTTCACCTTTTGATAGAATAACAATTTTTACTACTCTACTCACCTGACAAAGTTTTATCTCATGTATATTTGTTATCAGGATTGTCTCATGTTATTACCATGGATCTTCATCAAAAAGAAGTTCAAGGGTTTTTCAACATACCAGTGGACAACCTTAGAGCATCAGGCTTTCTCATCGATTACATTCAAACCTCTGTGAGTCTACTTGTGGTTTAAATTTCAAAAAAACAATGAAGTGATCAAAATACTTGAATTATTCCTGCAATGAACTTTAATCAACTTTTGGATAGTAATGAAATAATGGGTGCAAACCCACTTTGAATTTTTTTTAGCTCAGAGGTCATCTTTAACACAGAAAGACAAGCTAACAATGTTAGTGAAACAGTTTTTACATGTTTCCTTCCTTATATTTTTGTGTGTTTTTTGAAATTTCTCTGTAATCTAAAAAAATAATTTTTCCATAAAATAGCTTTAGAAAACTACAAGGATTACCAAGATAAAGATAGCAAGGTGACACTTCTTCTTAGATTATAGTATGCTAGCTTGAGGGTGTAAGTTGTAAATTGGTACATGAGCAGGATGTCAGTCTTTGTTTTAAATTTCAAAATTGCCCCCTCCTTTGTGTAAGATTATTTGTAAACCCTAAGGGAATGAAAAGCAGTTAAAGATTATTTTACTATAGACTCACAGAGTCACAGTATTTTGTCAGCAATGCTCATGAAATCACACTAGCTTTAGGGTTTTTTCAAAATTCATATCTTTTGAAACATTGAAGATAGAATAACAATTTGTGCAGATTTGAAAACTTTATAACAATTTTTATGCGCCATATAAAATGTCTGTTTTACGGCTTACATGTACGCAGTATGACTCAATTGAGTTCCTTCCTTGATTGCCTATTAAATAACTCTACAGCTTCCAGACTACAGAAACGCTGTCATCGTGGCTCGTAACCCCAACTCCGTGAGGCGAGCGAGCTCGTATGCCGACCGTCTGCGCCTGGGGATCGCTGTCATACACGGGGAGGAGAGGATGCCAGAGTCGGAAGAAGACGATGGGAGGACATCACCGCCCAATGCTGAGGCCCAGTACAAAGATGCCTTTGGCCTAGAAATGTTGCCACGTGAGTGAAATAAAGTGGTTTTGTGTGTAGTATAGTGGTATCCATTGTAAAATACAGAAGTCCGTCTGTTTTATATAATCTGTTTCGGAGGCACCAATTCACTTTATTTTTTACTTAAAACTTTTACTTTTAGACTGTTCCCAAGAGATCTACCTGTTTTATTTTTTTTTAAAGAATACGAGCCTGGGCCTCTCTGGAAAAAGGAAAAAGTTTTGTGTCATTTTATTTACTTTTTGGGTTCCCTATATAGTGCGTATGTTGGGCGTTAAAACCAACTCAACTCAACAACTTTTTGGGTTAAAACGTTGGTATGTTTTAGGAAGTGCATTAGTCTTAGTATGTTGAAAGATGTTTGAAATATTCTTTAGGAAGAACTCATAGAAAATAGAAGCACAGTGTTTTTCCTTTTCTCCTTATGTCCAATAATAGAGCAGACTCTTTTATCTTGTTAATTGGGATTATTTGAAAGTTATATCAAATAACTGATCTTGACATTAATAAATGGTTTTAAACCAGTGTTTCAAAGGGCGCCATTGCGCTCATCTCTTCAGAATACTGTTGTGGGCCGTCCTTCACTTCCTTCGTTCTTTTTTGTATTGATTAATAGATGTTTTCTTCTGTGAAACCAAAAAACCCAGCGTAAATAAAAGAAAAGAAGTCCTGTCTACATGCATGCACAGAAGATGGCGATATATATATATACCTAGATCTTAAATTTATAGAGCACTTTTCTTTATTCGTACCAAAAACTATAGTGTATTTATATAAATAAATATGTATATTATATATTATATACATATATTTTTAATGTAGATTCATATGTTTTACACTTTTTGCTTGTGACTAAACTTCCTTAGAAAACAAAGGAAAATAATTAAATAAACTATTCTCATTGCTGTTTACTGTAACTTATTCGCCAGAAACTTTGAAGCCCTTATCAAGCCAAGAACTTTGGTCAAATAATAATTATCTGATCCAAGTTTACATTTCAGTTTGATCCTGATACATTCATCTCCTTGGGACTCGAATGTAGTGTTGAAGTTAAGCAAGGGAGGACTTGTTCAAAATTTCTGTACTAAAGGAAAGAAAAAATCCAAGATGGGATGGACAAGTAAAGATATCAAACTAGAGTGGATTCATTTTTAAATTCCTTTACACAGCAAACATTTTTACCAGACAAACTGTTCGACACTGATATGTCCAATCTATTGGTTCTTTCGGTGACTTGAGATTTTATTTTTGACAGGTGTTGCAGCTAAAGAGAAACCCCCATTCAACGTTGTGGGAGACGTCGGAGGTAGAATTGCAATTATTGTGGTAGGTGTTGACTTTTTTACCATTAATCTTCATGGGAACAACCAATATAGATAAATAATTAAACCTTTGCTGAGGCAACATTTTCTATAATTCTTAATGGAGATATATCCATTCAGTAACAATATAAACTCTGAACGTTTATAAGGCTTGGTCATGTTTTATAAATCAATTGAAATTTAAACCTTGAATCCTTTTTTTTTAAAGTGTAGATTTTTCTCTACTGACATTAGCATTTGTACTTACCATTTCCAAATTAAAGTAATTTGTACATGCATCATAGGAATAGTCACACATAGTCTCACCATTCACCTATGTGATTTTGCGAAAAAGAGAAAAAAACAACCTGTGAAAGGGGGAAGAGGGGGTGGAGGGGTGAGTTGGCTCAGTCAGTAGAGAAAGCAGCTTCTAACCTAGAACCCAGGGTTTAATACCTGACTCGGCAACCTTGTTTCCTTTTGTGAAGTGAGACCCAGAGTAGCAATATTGTTCCTGGTATTCATGCTTAGGTGATTCCCCCTTCCGCAAGATTACCTAGTTGCTGTCAATGGGTGGAAACGAGACAAATCTGAACATTGTTTCCTTTTGTGAAGTGAGACCCAGAGTAGCAACATTGCACATAATTATATTTGTGATTATCTTAACTAATGTTTGTATAAAAGAGTGGCTTTTGTGGAAGTCAATTAGAGTGGCAAAAAATAGTATGAAAGTAAGTGCACTCAGGAGAAATTGTTGGAACATTACAACTAGCTCAGCTTTAAGATTGTTGATATTATCTAATTCAGGTGAAAGAATCAGCATGCAGAAAAATAAGAATAGCTTGAAATTCGTTAGTTCCAACACACCACGACTTAGCTGTATTCTCATTCTGGCATGCAGACTGTTAACGACTTCTACCATTTGTGGACTATATGGATTTCAGGGTAAGATGTTGGTATACAGGGTCCTTATTTCGGCAACCATTCTCTTTACAAAAATTGAAGCAGAATCGCTTGTCTCAGATTTTTAGGATAAAGAAACTGAGATTTTCCTTGCCTTCCCCAGGATGACATGATAGATGACGTTGATGCCTTTGTTAAAGTAGCAGACATCCTGAAAGAAAGGGGTGCCTACAAAGTTCTGGTGATAGCCACCCACGGAGTTTTGTCCTCAGATGCACCTCGCCTCATTGAAGATTCTAATATTGATGAGGTACAGTTTCTTTGTGTGTGTGTGTTTGTTTTATCAAACTTTAGGCTAGCAGACTTTGACAAGGGAATAAACTCATATAGGCTTTTCGATCGAAAATAGTGAGAGTCCGTTGAGGCTGTTTCAACTGCATTTAGCCTCATTTTCTTTTTAAGATCATTACATATCACTCTGGAGTTGGTATAATTCTATGAAAGCAATACGATCGTAAAAACATGTGTTCAGGATGTCAGTTTAAGGGTTTTTACTATTAAAAAGTTGGCAGTTGAAAGTTCAGCATAGATCTGTAAAGGTGTTATGTTTTGCGATTCAACATGCTTTGCCTCTATACCTTAGAGGTTCAGTAAAAACATTATGACTCAATGTCGTCAGGTGGTTGTGACAAACACCGTCCCCCATGGCGCCCAGAAGATGCAGTGCCACAAGATCAAGACGGTGGACATCAGCGTTCTGCTCAGTGAGGCGATCCGACGCATCCAGCACAACGAGTCCATGTCCTACCTGTTCAGGAATGTAGGCATGGACGACTGAGTCACTGAGGGACTGCTTAACTCTTCCAAAGTTAACATTTCCCCAAGCTGTGCCCATTCATGTGCTCTTGTGCATTTTGTATTGATCTGAACACCTCCCATTTCGAAGTAATAAAGATAAAAGCTTTTACCTTTCATAACTTTCTGAAAGTTCCCCAAAATAGTGCGCGTACATAAGCCAGGCCTTAAGTCCTGTGATGTGAAAGGGTTAAATAAAGATTTACCTACGTATGTGAGACAAAGCAGTTTGGATAATTGGATTCGTTGTCAACACTGATGATCTGTACTTATTTGACTTTGTTTTCTTTGTTGTAATGACTATTCTGGGTGTTTTTTTTTGTTTTTTTGGTTGTGGTGATGCTTGATTGAATTGTGGGTATGAATGACTGAGGGACTGCCTAACCCTTCTGAAATTAAGACAGATAATTACAATCTTTTGTAATGCAGTAGGCAGTTTGGGTCATTGGATTAGTTGCCAAGATGGTATGTTTTTTTGTGTGTTTGTTTTTGTAAATCCTGATCTGATTTTGTTGTTGCTGTTAATTATGTAATAATGTATGATTCGGTTGAAGTGCTTTCTAGGGACGTTCTTTATCCTTCTGAAGTTAAACAAGAGAATTACAATCTTTTGCAATATTCTGTTTGGATCAATTTTAGATACTAGTCTTGTGACCTGCTGAGACAAGAGTCATGATATCCCAGCCCTGTCTTGTGTGTGGCAGCACATAAAATTGTCAGACGTCCATCTTGGGGCCCGTCCACAATATAGCCTATATAGTGCTGCTGTTGGACGTTAAACAACCCAACAACAACAACAGCAGATACTAGTCTGTTTTTTTTCTTTCATGCATTGATGTATGATTCAATTGTGGGCATGGATGATTGAGGGACTGCTCTTTCCTCCCGAAGTTAAGAATGAGAATTGTAATCTTTTATAATTTGGTAAAAAGTCTGTTGGATCAGTTGTGGAGACTCGTTGGTTGTTTTTTGTATTGATGTATGATTCAGTTTATGTACTATGAAGATCTGATATTGCGATTTTGAGAGAAAAATTCAACATTTTTTTAGCAAGTACTGCATGTGAAAATATAGATGCTGCCTAAAACTGCAACTTGAATAGTTTCTGCATCAACAGAGAGTTTGTAGGTGAACGATTCAAAAGGTAAAAAAAACAACAAAACAATCAACAATTCTGTTCTTCTTTTAACAAACTTTATGCGCATAATAAAATCGTTTTTTACCTAGGATATGTGGTTTGGGAAAAAAATAAATACATTCAAAAAGAAAATATTTTTTAGTGACAATAGCCATCTCAGTAAGATATTAGATTCTCATTTATTCTTAAAAGGAACCTAAATATATTAAAATTTCATTACATTTTGTTTCTCCCTGATCACCTAGTTTAGCTTTTGTTTAGTAACATACCTCTAAGCCTTTCACCCTTGTTGAAAAAAATATTTAATTTGATCATTGTACTTTAAGACAGTTTTGATCTCATGAATTTGATTGATTTATTATATATTTTCAATTGCCTTAGCCTGGAAATACACCTATGTATTATTTAGGCTAAACATATCAATGGTTTGCTAGCTTAAAATGTTGTCGATAGATCTAAAATTCCTATTTCATTAATTGAAAATTCTAAAGGTCTTTTTTTCACAAAGTAATTACTTAAGTTAAATACATATAAGGAGGGAAACTTCTTTGTTTGCATGAGTTACTAAGTCAACTCACTATAAGAATTGATTTTGCTAGTCGGTGTTATGAAATAAGGAAAAAGAAATACACATATGACATGTTTCATAAGGCTATAACATAATATTTTTGTACAATGATTGTAAATATGATTTGCTCTTTTACTACTGTGATGATGTTGTAGAGAGAAACAGTATTTAGGTGTGCATCTTACAAGTGAAAACTTCTACAGTATCTTCTAGATCCACCAGAATGTCTAGTTACTCTATTGTATTGTGTATGATGTGCAGGATAAACATTGTAAGCAAATAGATGTTTTCCTTAAAAGGGGCGTCTGAAAAGAAGGGCTATGTTTTGAATACATTTTTGTTCTTTTTTCTCATTACATTCTTTAACATTTTTCTTTGTATTTTTTTTGTTCAATGTTTCCTGCGTGCTGTATTTTATCTTTTTTGTGTGCTTTGTACAAAATCCATGCCTTTCTTTGGCCATTTAAAATTTCTGAAATTACAATTTCAATTGAAAGCTTTGGCCTTACCTCTTCTTATTTAACAATGCATATTTTATTTCTGCGAACAGGTTTTTTGTTGTTGTTATAATGTATGTGTAATATGTACCCAGATTGTGATAAGCAGGATGGTCTAAATTTTCGCTTGTACAACCCTATCTCCATCTCACTGACTGTTGCACTAAAAGTATTAAAGCATTTATTTGTGATAAGAACGCTGAATTGCTTTTATGGTGATATTTCCAAGTCTTTGACAAAGTGTTATGTCCTGTTAGGGTAAGGGATTGCATGAAGATTATTCCAGATTTTTTTTTCCTAATTTTATGCAATTAAATAGAAAATGTAACTTTTCTCAATGTTTTATGTGGTCTTAATTTTCCTTACCCAGATCAATAAAAATTGAAGCCTGTCTATAAAACTACTTGTCACTCTAAAACTTAAGGCTTCTATATTTTAAAAGCTCTCTTTTTGTTTCTACGTTGTATGAAATTAGCAGAGAAAGCAACATATATTTTCAATAGTATGCTTAAAGCAATTATAGTCATTGTTTTTGTCAGTAACATGTGCCTTGTTGAATGAGGACTTTTTTTCAATGTAGAAATCCCTTTGAAATAACAATTTGAAATGAAGTGTCTCAGTGGTGCTGCTTTCTTTAGAAATCACTAACATGAATTTTTTAATATTCTTCAAGTACAATGTACATCTTTAAAGAAAATCTGATAAATCATAGAGCTATACATGCATATGTACTGATCATAGCCAGAGTATCTTGAATGTTGTGGGGTAAACTTTGACTCTTGAGTAGTTGTGAAACCTATAATGTAAGTTACTAACAAAGTACATGTGTATCAATGAAATCAACATCACTCTATTCTGAAAGAAATAATGTGCCATTACTTTCAGTAGTTATATTAAAATTATTTCGATTGATGTGCAAATTCAGGACACAATTAATCTAGATTTTAATTGTATTATTTTTTTTAAACCTTGAGGTTTAGAATAAATCTGGCATTGCGTAAAAATAATAAGTATGATTATGATTGCTCAATCCATATTTATTAAAAATAAGTTCTAAATGGTAATCACAACAACAATTTGTCATAAAGGATTTGAGCTTTAAACATGGGGCATGTGTGAATTGTTAACTTTTTATATTGGTCCTTAGCTAGATAACATAGTTGTGGTTTACAATGAACGTATTACTATTATCAGGTTTTTTAACATATAGATAAGGATTTTGATCACATAAATGTCTCTGTGGACGAGGTTATTCAGTCAGCATTAGGCAACATTGTTCCCCAGTGGTTATGTCCGTTTCAGTATAATGTTGCTGGCTGAGACAGAAGTCCTGGTGTTCTCTCTCTGTCATTGTGAGGCAATACATAGTCTTGGCACCCATCCACAAGGTAGCTCAGTCGCTGATGTTAGGACATAAGTCACCAATCAAGCAAATATACACACATTTATTATACTGTTACCTATCTAACCAGAAGGGGTGCAAAAAAAGACAGCCTGAGCGGGGATCGAACCTACGACCTTAAGATTAAAAGGCACACGCTCTACCCTTTGATCATCTCTTCCCAAAGCACAAGTGTGTTACATGTCGCACGTGTTTTTAAAATTGGATGTTACTGTGAACCTATCTAGCAACTTTAATTATTACGTAGTCCTAAGGAAGCTATATATACAAGTATGCATTACAAAGCAGAGCAATTTTGTATGTACGATATACTTGTTCCTCAACCTTGTTAACTAAATTAGCTTTAAAATAATTGTATGCTATCTTAGAAAATAATCCATGACAAATTGATGAGAAGCAGGGAAATAATACATGAACTATAAATGTAATAATTTAATGATAAAGTTATATTATTGGTGTGATCCATTGTTTATTATCATTACCCCAGAATTTTTTTGTAGCAATTTTTTTTTAAGTGCGGTAAAAACCCAGCCATAGTGGAATAAAGATTTTTGCCTTATGTTTTTCCTCGCCCTTTGAGTTTATTGTCTTTAAATACTTTATAATTTAATAATTTATTTCCAATCACTCAATAACAGGCGATAGTATATCAGACGAAAATTGTCTTCTCAGGTGCATGTTTTTGTGTCGTTTATTTTTGTAGGTAACTTTCAAAACAATCGTAACAGCAAAGCAAAAACAAAGAGTTTGAGAGTGTAGCTTATATTTGGTAGGTTTCCAGCTAGACCCAGATTGAATCAAAGGACTTCTATAATGGTATAAACCACGACTGTCAGCGCAAGTTGTTGGAGCCTAAACAACTCTATTTTATGTCTAGTCTTAAAACAAAAAAGACTCAAAGAAAGGCCAGCCATATGGACTGACAGTCCGGATGGTAAGTACATGCTAGAAGTGGTATGGAATTATAGAGTTGATTACATCAAATTATTAACTTAATTAAGCACACCGGTGTATAACTTCCGATCAACATGGTAAGTGAAGAGCATAGAAAATAGCACTTAAAGCAACATTTAGTGCTTCAGAATTGTAGAAATGGTCACTAAATTATTTTTATTCACAAAATTTACATGTATAGGTTATTCTACTTTAAACCCATTGGAAAACGGTTTCGTTAGCAAAAATAACTCATTTACAGGTTAAAATCAATGCAGTAAATTTCTTAGCATCCTACTAAATTCATGGCACTACTTCTGTGGGCGCTTCGCTGTTGTTTTTGTGGTATAGCTTTCTCTTTGTACCAGATTGTCAACCGCAGAGACCAACTGTAAAAATAAAGTTAATTGTTCTTTGTGACATAGCCTTTTACATTTAAGCTCGAAGGTATCTGTGTTAAACTCGCCTGTTCTTTGTCATAACTCTTTATGATTTCCTTCACATCCAGTTTCTGCTCCTGTTTCCAGCTGCTTGTCTCTGCTGATTTCGGGTAACAATTATGTGAGTGGTCATGGTTCGGCCATCAAATTACTAGGGTCAAATTAATTCTTTCTTAACTGTCAGATGGATACCTGAAAAGCCAGTTTAAAGTTACATTTGAGAACAATATATGTTGCAATACTTACTTACTCATAGCCTACAAACCTTTATGAACCCCTTAGTTACTAACCTTCTCTCCATCCATCCCTCCCTCCCTCCCTACCTCCCTTCTCTCTCTCTCTCTCTCTCTCTCTCTCTCTCTCTCTCTCTCTCTCTCTCTCTCTCTCTCTCTCTCTCTCTCTCTCTCTCTCTCTCTCTCTCTCTCTCTCTCTCTCTCTCTCTCTCTCTCTCTCTCTCTCTCTTCTCTCTCTCTCTCTCTCTCTCTCTCTCTCTCTCTCTCTCTCTCTCTCTCTCTCTCTCTCTAGTAGTAAGGGCTGTTAAAACATAATCTTACAGTTACACCCTAGAAGAAGCGGGAGGGGGGGGGGGGGGCATTGGTTGACTTTTTGCAACCATAGAATGGCATCCCCCCCTCCCAAAAAAAAAACAAACAAAAAAAAAAACAACAAACAACCAACAACAAAAAACACCACAAAATCACAGATTATACATGTAATGAGAATGCATCTTGACAGGCCCGATTTGGAACATCAGACTTATCAGATTTATGTAAACAAACTTTTTCTTACAGCTCAATGTAAAGAAATTGTCCTTGACATCTCTCCAGAAAAAATATGTTCTTTTGCTCAGTTACACAAATTCTAAAATACCATACCCACTTGTTATTTTAGTTGCTCTTCGTTTTTCTCAAAATAAATTCACAAACATTTTTGAAAGCTTTCAAACCAGTTTTTGAACGCAACAAGTCTGGGAGAATTTTCATTTGATCGTCATGGAAACCTTTCCCTTCATGGAGCACCGTCTCAACCCCCGAATCTCTGAGACGTTTGGCGTAGAGCAACCCGTCGTCTCTGAGCACGTCGTACTTTTGTACAACCACAATGGCCGCAGGAAGATTTGTTAGGTCGTCGGCCATTAACGGAGAAAACCGAGGATCCACGAGGACGGATTTGATTCGCTGAAACACAGTCTCGTTGTGAGACTCCTTGGCGGTCGGCGCTGCGTTCTTGGCTGTTCTGTACTTTTCTGGTAAATTCTGCACGTCCACATATTTGGCAAACTTGGACTTGGTTCTAAACTCTGGGCTCACGTGTCGATTCTCTAGAAACATGGATCCGTGAAATTCGCCATTTCTTCCACCTACAATGAAAGAAGGAATGCTTTGGTTACCGGTACTATGGAAAGGTGTCATAATATGATCAAAAATTAATATAAAACTTTTGAATGGGTGTAGAAGTTTTGTTTAAAAGTGTGCCAAAATGTGGAATTTAGCATGACATATCATTTAAACAAAATTTGATTGCATTAAAAATAATCATCTGTCTTTTGAGATTTGGAACATTCCAATCAAGTGTGCAGATTTCTCTGTCCAGAGGTGCATGAAATGTTAGTCACCATAGAAAATATAGATAAGTAGTGGGCAAGATATTCTGCAACAAACGTTATACTTCTGGCTTAAGCTCCCTGTTCATAGTCGACACCTATTTATTTCACCTTTGTATCAATATTTATTTTGAAAAGTGTATCGAAAACGTCAACGTCCAAGATTAAAACGTACACGTGCATAGATAAACAGAGCATGAATAAGCATTAAGTTTCAATGTCCCAATACTATTATTAAGTACACCTTTGTGTAGTGGTTATGCGCGATACAAAAACTATGTATTATTATTATTAAAAGGCACCCGATGCGTGATAGCCTATGCCAAAAAGTAAAACGTACCCAAGCCTAGATACAAAGAAGTGAAGGCCGTCACAGTCTTGGTATACAAACTAGGTAACGTCTCAGCGTTGTCTATGTGTGAGGGGAGATGGAATGTCAGGCCCTGGATAAATGAGCACAGCAGAGCCTGGTATTTCAATGCTGGCAGATCGGGGAACTTCTTAGAGAGATGCAGGGCTGTGGCGGCTGCCAGATTTCCCCCAGCGCTGTCTCCTGGTGAGGGAATATAGGAATTTTGCATGGTATTAAGGAAATGTTTTCCCATCACGGTTGGAAATAATTTTTTTACATGGCAGAAAAAGTTTTTACCAGTTAGCAAAAACGTTTACTGACAGTTTGTAATGCAGTTTCTGACATAAGAATTTTTTTTAAAGACAAAAGGTTAAGGTTCTGTGTGGTGGTTGGAAATATGTTCCTTTACATGGATATGGTGACATCTTGTATAAACATAGGGACAGGATTACCCTAGTAGTTAGAACTTTTACAGTTTTTGTGTTAAAGTAAAGATTACTTGTATGATGACAAGGTTTCCCCTAGTGATGTCCCCTCACCGTTGAAATTGCGTTTTTATGGGGGAGTCGTGGCATCTTCTTTGATGAGAAGGAAATACATTATTTTCTCTTGCTTGATAGTAGGAAATGTTCCGTTAGGAATAAAGTTTTTCGCATTGGAATAGTGACACCTGGTGCGATTGCAGGAAAATGTTAGGTTGGAAATTAAATTTTTTATATGGCAAATTTGATATCATAGATGATAGTAGGGAAATGTTTGTTTTGAAATACAGTTCTTCGCATGGGAATATTTATATTTTGCACAATACTAGGAAAATATGCGGCTGGAAATACAGTTTTGACATGGGAATAGTGTTATTTTGAATGGCAATAGGAATATGTTTGGAGGGACATTACGTTTTTTGACATGATTTAGTGATATTTTGAATGATAGTGGGGAACTGTTTGGTTGGAAATAGTTATCTACATGGGAATAGTGATATTTTAGATGATAGTAGAAATATGTTCGGTTGGAATACAGTTTTCGGTATTGGAATAGTGATATGTTGGATTGTAGAAGGTGATAATACATTTATAGTGCATTTTACCATCATTATTACATGTACTATACTTACTCACATTATTGAAACTTTTTATGGAATGCGCAATCACTTGTCCAGATTGATAAGGAATGTATGCTAAGTTCTTTAACATTTTTTTTTTTTTAAATTAATGTGTACTTAGATAAAACTATGTTTAAGTAAAACTTGTGCTAATTGTGTTGCTACATGCATATTTGTATAACTGTTTATATATACTCATCTTGCAAAGCCTGTGCTTGAGAAAATAATTTTCGATATGTATGTTCTTAATATATATATATATATATATATATATATATATTTGACTGAATAAACATTGAAATTGAAATTGAAATTGATGTTTCCTTTCAGAGCTGGCCCGTGCCTTGCAATGGTTTGTGATCTTTACAGTGTAATATCGCAAACAAGGCCCATAAAGGGCCAATGAAATGTACATAAATAAATACAACATTAATGTACACAGATCTGTAGGGCATCTCCAGGATAATTCGAAAAATAAGTATAAACAAATATTAAAAACAACAACATAGCAATAACAACAACATCTGAATGCATTCTTAATAATTATTTATCACAATTTTTTTCTTTCTCTTTTCCAGACGTTTAAACTGAGAGGAAGTAGATTATTTTTTCTTCCCCAAAAATTGATCTAAAAAAAAAGGGATTGAATTCTATATCATATTAAAGATGTAAAGATTAACAAGTACCTAAAAACGTAAAAAATATGCTCTTCTCCATGAAATGTACATTTTAATAAGGGGGTGGGGGTGAAAGGTGCATCTTCTTGAATATTAGTTTCTTAAAGCTAATAGCTTGAAAATTTTCTGAATAACTATATCTCTCCATTTTTGATTAAGCTGCTGCTTTTTCACATGGAAACGATCCCAGGATTATCTTTCCATGAAATAAACTTCATTGGAGTAAAATGAGAACGTACCTGCCACTCCCACTCTAGAAACGTCAATACCGAACTGTTTTCCATGACGTAGGATGTGACGTGTCACTGATACCACATCATCAAATGCCGCGGGAAACGGATGTTGAGGAGCATTTCTGTAACTGTAGAATGTTTACTCTTAATACTAAGTATGTTGTGCTGAAAATCGCTGTTCCAAAATATTTTTAAATTATCTAAGAAAAAAAAAGAGATAGCCACTTAAAACAAAAACAAAAAAAAAACAGAAAGAAAATTAGAAAAACTATAAGGCTAATCAACATTGATCTTATGTCTATTGTCTTTCTAGCATATTTAGGACAGAATAGTACTTTTTATTTTTAGCAAAAATAGTTCAATAATACATCTCAAAGGCTGCATTTTTTACCTCTCTAAATAAATGTGCCTATTATTGAAGGAAGCCTAGATCAGAGCAAAATACAATGGTTTACTAAAATTAACTTTTCTATCAAAACATGACTAAAGAGAAAGCACATATGCAATTCAAACAGTACTTTCTTACTGAATTATAAACTAAAAAAACAATTATTATAATTTTAGGGCTATTGGAAGAGAGAAGTATAAATACTGTCTACGAGCAAGTTCGCTACCTTGAAGCAATTTTTTCGACCCTATGCAATGTTAAGTTTCTATGTCGACTTCTATCACCAACTTTTAAAATTTATTAATTGCACCCAATAATTAGCCGGTTACATCAATGTTTACTCACACCAACATAGCAGTAGGAAAGAAAGATATGATCGGAGTAGGGATCGAACTAAAAAGCAACCTTCCGCTTATACATTGAGAGCTCTACCCTTGGACAACCTTGTCTCCCCCTTCCTCCCCTAAATCCTCCCCTTTGTATCAAATACTTACTTGACATTTATAGCTACTGCACCAGTAGCCAGTGCTAACTCATACACAGTCCAGTCGTAAGTATCTGTGAAATATAATTTCAGAAGCTCCATCTTCAATTACAATAGTTAGTTAATTTTGTAACATTTAAAGAAAAAAGTCATTCAAAACATTCATCACAATGAAAGAATAAAATAAAATTGAAAGCCAAGTCACCAAATTGATCCAATAAAAACATTTTGTATTGTAAGGGTTATAGTGACCTATTCTTGTTAATTTTTTAAGCATACTCACAACATGGTGATAAATACAGAGCTTTATAAACAAGAATATAGACTGTGTCAAATGTGCCTAACAGTTCAAAGAAATTGCCCACTTTGACTGATGCAGCACGTTTTTTTTTCTAATTCTAATTCAGTGACTTTGTCTTCTGGGTTGTTTTTGTTTGTTTGTTGTTTTTCTTTTAACCCATTTGAAAAGATCTTTCGATAAAACTTTTATAAGCTCGATAATTTTAGAGAAAAGCACTCCTGTGTATAGATTCTTTAACATACAATTAGGCAACTCCTGTGTCGGGTATACATTTTTCCGACTTTATAATTTTATTTCTAAACTAGCTCTGACTTTGATAAATCATAACGTTGAAGCAAGTTTCTCTCCTGTTTCTACTTAAACCTATTTCTCTATAATTTTAAACTCTCTCTCTCTCTCTCTCTCTCTCTCTCTCTCTCTCTCTCTCTCTCTCTCTCTCTCTCTCTCAGTATAATATGACCATATGACCAGCAGAAACAGAGTAATGGTATCACCGCACTGGCTCTATGTAGCAGCCACTAAACTTGTCAGACGCTAGTCTTGGGGTCCGTCCTCAATATAGCCTATAAAGTGCTGAGGTTGGACGATAAGCAACAACAAACAAGTTCTGACCTGCAGAGGCCAAAGTCCATCCTCCGCCATGAAAGTAGATGAGGCCGGGTCGAAGTTTGTCGTCATCAGCATCCCAGTGTTTGTAAACTATAACAGGAACGCCTTCAATCGTGGCTCTCGTTACCTTGGTAATAAAAACACAGAAAATTAAACGATTGAACGCTAACTCTGAATGGAGACACAGAAATACATTAGGCCTACTACTACAAGGCTGTCTTTAGTTTGTAGAGCTGTCAGCCCAACCTACCATCAAATTCAAAGTGTATGGTTCTAGCCAAAGTAATGCCAGAATATCTAACGCATGAATATGCATATTTATGACTTGCGGTTAGCAGCTTTGAGTGTTTTATATCATGTTATCCTAGTGTCCAATAGGAGAGCGGGTAATGGAAGTTTTGATATTAAGAATAGGTCAAAGCCAATGAGATTTTTGTTGATGATCTTGTTGTTGTTGATGCTGCTGCTGGTGTTGATAATGATGATGATGATGATGATGATGATGATGATGATGATGATGATGATGATTATGCT
>RQTK01000532.1:84299-132937 GCA_003991915.1 Elysia chlorotica
CGCGTCTCCTCCTGCTGCGGCTGCTCCTGCTGCTGCTACTACTACTACTACTACTACTACAATTCTACTACTACAACTACTTCTATGCAACCACTATTTCTTTAATATGCACGTACGGTTTGAAGCTTAAGGATTACTCACGAATGTACCACACTATCCATAAACATCTCGCAGCCTGAGGCCGAATAAACCTAAGATAATAACATGCACGTTGAATAACACAGTTAAACTAGGTCCGCCGAATACTACAGAGTGAATGCTGTTCCGACCGATCGCGTGTGTTGTTTTATTAACTCGGAAAATCCATCTTTCGGAGCTGAAATGAATCTGTTTCCCAGATACAGTAATAAAATACCTTTTTTCCTTAATAAATCTACAAATCAATCGAATTTCATGATCTAAAGAAATAAAAGAGAGAGAGAGAGAGAGAGAGAGAGAGAGAGAGAGAGAGAGAGAGAGAGAAGAAAAGAAGAGAGAGAAGAGAGAGAGAGAGAGAGAGAGAGAGAGAGAGAGAGAGAGAGAGAGAGAGAGAGAGAAAGAGAGGCTAATAAACAGACAGACAGAGAGAGACACACACACACACACACACACACACAGACAGGCACAGAGAGACAGACTGGCAGAAAGACAGATGGAAGGGAAGTATAGATCGAGTAAGTTTCCGACAAATGTATGATGTAAGTTTAATAGGTGGGAAACAAAAGAGAATAGAGAAAAGAAAAAAACAAACTGATAAGGATCCGTGTATAAACAAAAAGTTGCTTACGAAGACGGGCGATAAATAATAAGCCTACCTGTGCTTTCAGCTTTCAACAATCAGCTGGGAGTCCAGCCTACGGTTTTAACAAATACGCCGTGAAGGAGGATCAATGATGCTGTTTTACATGTAACTAGGTCTAGGCCGAGAGTTATCTGTGTGTGCTCCAAAACATGTGCCTGGCGTTGACGGTGTTGCGTATCTGACACTCTGACTCGTAAATGGACGTGGATTTAGATGTAGGTTTAGGTCTAGGTTTTTAGACAAATATGGCTGCTATGTTACATTGTCTAATTATGCCTGGGCCTACAATGTAATTAGTTCGTTTTATGAGTGTCGCTTGAAACTGTAAAAATTTGCGAAGAAAATAAAAATGTGTGAAACAGTGTAAACATTCATAGGAAACATAATACAGAAACGTGTCGGAATACGTGAAGAACTATCACATAGTTGCAAACAAAGCAGTAAACGATAATATGCTAATTTAAGAAATTGAGACCGGCGAAGTTAGATTCAAAGGTCACTGCAACTTGCAGTGCAAGTGGTTGCTGGCTCAGTGGCTGATACACAGAAGAATCGTAGGCCTAGCACTCGCGTCATTAATTGTAATGTTTCAGTTCACGGTCGACAGAATGGGACGGTGTGACATTGCTTACGCGTAATTAGCTACTGTGCAGTAGTACATACCAAATCGGCTGTTAAATCTATCTTTTTATCTCCATTCCTGTCCCTATCTATCTATCTCTGTCTAAATCTATCTATCTATCTATCTCCATTCCTATCTATATATCTATCTATCTGTCTGTGTATGGAAATGGATAGTTGCAATCTTTAAAGATCAAGGCAATGTTGATCATGAGGTGTTCATAATAATGCGGCTGCTGACATGCACGTGATTACAACAACACAACAACAACAACAACAACAATAACAACAAAAACAACAACGACAACAACAACAACAACTACAATAACAACAACAACAACAACAACAACAACAACACAAGCAACAACAAAAACAACAACAGCAACAACCGATATAGATATAATATAACATATGGTCTGTTTAGAATAATAATAATAATAATAATAATAATAATAATAATAATAATAATAATAATACAATAATAACAATACATTATAATAATATAACATTTTAATAAGAATGCATATGTCGATATCGACGATGACAATCTGTGTTCAGTAATTTCAGGTTGAGCAGCTTCTCATGTGAGCCAGCAGACCAGCGCGTGATCCGCAGAGACGCTGGCGGTGGATTACCCGTGATAGGTGTCGGCGGTCGTGTGCTCTTTTGTACTCTGCTCCCTGCACTTTCTCAATGAACTCCTTGGTGTTCTTTAGAGTCCTTCACCACATGAACGCATTTCTGTCTCGTGCCTGCTCTTCTCATGAGACATGATGAATGCTGCTCTTCTTCATGTTCCTCTGCAGTGTGTCCATGTAGCGCAGTATTAAAAAAAATGTCCACCAGATGTCCGACTCCCTTACTTCAGTTCTGAAAAGAGGAGGGTCTTGGGAAGTTGTCTATCATTGACTCGGTGCACATCGGAGTTGAACACTGGCGCACTAGGCTTACGCAGCACTTCCACATCTGGGACACGGTCCTGCCATTTGATGCTGATGATTTTTCTCCTGACGCTGCACTTCTACATCTGGGAGACGGTATCCCCGCCTTGCCTCGTGTGTGGCAGCACATAAAATTGTCAGACGTCCGTCTTGGGGCCCGTCCCAATATAGCCTATACAGTGCTGCTGTAGGACGTTAAACCAACCCAACCCAACCCACCCTGTATATCTTCAGGGTTGTCGGCCACGAGTGCTGAGACATCAGCGTAGAGCAGTTCTCTGACGCACGATTTCCTGGTTATACGATCGCAGTTTTGCAGGTTTGAAAGGCTTACCATCTGTTCTGGTGCGGAGTAGCACATCCTTTTGATCAATGGTTTGGCCCATGGTCTCCAGCACTGCGGTGAGGTGCAGAGAGAGCAGCGTACTAGCGTTGGTGCCAGCACACGTCCCTGCGTGACTCGGTAGTTGACCCAGAATTCATTGCGTGGCCCGTCGCAGTTGTAAATTTATACACTACCGACTTTTCATAGAGCGACTGTTTTTTTTCTTTACAAACTATAAGTAAAACGGAGAACAGATAATGGGGTATGAGGTGCTTTATTCCTTCGAAATATTTACACGGGTATGGCCTACTGTATCACATTATTTCCCTCTCTGAAGCCTTTTTAGACACTTTGAAGCTCTGATATCAAGTAAACTTGTATCCCTTTACATTTGACCGGCTAAGACAGAGATTCAGATGGTCTCTCCACAGTGTCTTATGTGTGGCAGCATATTAAATTGTCAGACGTTAGTCTTGGGGTCCTTCCACAATATAGCCTAAATGATGCTGACATTGGACGTTAAGCAATCAACTCCACTGAACTCAACTCATCAGTTTACATAAGAATCCATGTTCACTTAAACCAGTTTTAAGCATTCATTAGTATTAAGATGAGAAATTTCTCAATGTTCTGTTATTCTGTTTCCACAGAAAAGGAGCACTCCAATCAGATATGCCACTGTGGGTATGGAGAGCGATTCCAACATGGACCTTGGCATGGAGAGCAGTGAATATGAGCAGTCCTAATTAACCGTATTTTTTTAACGTGTTATGACTACGTGTTATAGCTGCGCTTTGAAGCAATGTGTAAGCATTTTTTATATTTTATGTGAGAGGGAATAGTCCTGAAAATTAAAATAGTTTTCTTCTTGTAATATGTGTTCTGTTCGATCAATTTACTCAGGGAGAGGAAGGGAGAGGAGATAGAGAGAGAGAGAGAGAGAGAGAGAGAGAGAGAGAGAGAGAGAGAGAGAGAGAGAGAGAGAGAGAGACAGACAGACAGACAGACAGACACACACACACACACACAGACAGGCACAGAGAGACAGACTGGCAGAAAGACAGATGGAAGGGGAGTATAGATCGAGTAAGTTTCCGACAAATGTATGATGTAAGTTTAATAGGTGGGAAACAAAACCTTTTCTTGCATCTATATCTTTGAAACTTTTTTTTTAAAGTTTATTAAGTGGGCTCTCAACTTAGCCAGTTCAATCAAGAAAAACAAGAAAGGAGGGGAAAAAAGGGAGGGGGGAGGGTTACTCAATGGCGGAGCACACTATCTCAAATTGGAAAGACCCTGGGTCGATCTCTGATCCTTCCACCTTATCCTTAGTTGCTTGAGTCAATGAAAGTATAATGTGTCCAACTGATGGAGTCCTGGAAGTCTTGCTACATGTAACCCCCGCGTAAAACATGTTTTTTTAAAGCCTTATGCCTCTTATGTAATTTTTAATATTGACGACCTTTGTAAAATGAATCGTGGGATCAATAAATCGACCTGTATTCCTGTAAACTGCCTGGCGCAGTTTGGGACCCCTTTGCAAACAAAACAACAAAAACAACAAGGTTGACCAACCGAAGCAGGTCAGAAATCGATGGGGGGACTTCAACTTTCATTACCGTATCGCAAATTGTGATTGTGACCAACATTAACCGTCAATATATTCAACTTGGGCTTTTTAATGCACGTATTAATTTGTTCTGTGCGACACTAACTTTCTAGTCTCTTTCAGTTTTCTCCCTCCCCTCCAGGACCTCCCCCTTTTCTTGATCTCTGTCTGCCTGTAGGTCTGTCTCTATCTGAAAAAAGGGATGCTCTAGTACAGTATTTAAAAAAACTGAAACTGAAGCTGAAGGAAGAAAGGTAGACCGCATAACAAAACTTGTAGAAAAAGCACAAGATTGACGGCAGAATCGCTTCAAGAGACATGAGGACAGAGAAGATGGCGACAATTTCCTGTTATTGACATTGCCAGCCATCACAATTAATGGCTCGATAATTAATAGTGAAGCTAACACGTAACAGATAACGGCTTGGGACCCGTCCCCATACAGTATCCTCCTGGACAACACATGATAATTATGGTTACACGGCAGGCATGTTAGCCTACTTGGTAGCAAATTTATGTTATTTCATTAGTTTCACTTATGCAGTGACAGTTTTAGATAAACGTATACAGGGCAGTAGTTATCTTTTAGTGTATGTGATCTAATGGACTATGCCATTTGTACAGATAGATTGTCGGGGAAGTTTATTTTTAATTGTGTGAAAAGATGCAGGAAACACACGGGTACAGCGTTAAAAGTTTCAAACTTTTAGTTTATTGATTTACACCATACCAAAAACAAACTCAGCCGGCAGAACAAGTCTGAAAAAAAAACACAAAAAAAAACACACACACAAAAACAACACCGATAAGTTATACATAGGGATAGAAGAATTAAATCTACACTAGCACAAACATGATCTTCCAACCGAGAGGAGGGAGAAAGAAAGAAAGACAGATAGATAGATAGATTGATAGATAGATAGATAGATAGATAGATAAATAGATAAATAGATAGATTGAGAGAATAGAGAGAGAAATAAAAAAGAGCGAAAGAACAGTAAAAAAATCAAAGGTATAGGTAACCAAACACGCTGCAATAGCACCAATCCAAAGGTAAATATGAATTTAATACAATGATTGAAATGCAGAGTATACCAACAGTGATGTCTATGTAGAGGGCCCAATACACTTATAATACTAGCACCAAACGAGTAATAAATAGGAATTTAGTACAACGGTTGAGATACAGAGAATATATAAACACTGGCGGCTAATTAGTACATGTATACACTTACGGAGATCCTAAAATATGGTACTGAACTTAATTTTAAAATTATAGGCAAGTCTAAACCAATGGTTTATCACAAGGGAAACAAAGCTAGAAATATAACTACATGTACATGTATAATAATATATCTAGGCCTATCATCACCCACAGGGCGAAGATATAATTATATAATAATATCTAGGCCTATCATCACCCACAGGGCGAAGATATATTATCTCCCCATAGCGTAGGCAATATTCTCAAGGGATACAACTATCAATACATGAGAATCAAGTTAGTAAGTAGTAGTTTACTTCGACAAGCTACTTCACGATGGTAAAATTAAGAAGTGACAAAGTCGGAGCACTAAATCTGCCCAACACTCAAAGAAGTAAATAATGTACATAAATAAAAAATGGAAATAAAAGTACTATTATACTTAATTACACATAACCCAGAGCACAAGCTCCAATGGTGACATTAACAGTACAAGTAAAACCAAAAAATCGCTACATGACTAATAAGACAGCATGTAGCCATTGAAACAAAGCGGCGAAGAGGACAATTCCTCATCTACACGTCTCCAAAAAACGTATCTAAGTCTAAGCCAAATAAAAGCCAAATAAATAAACCAGGATTAAAATACAAAGCCAGCAAAACAGTCTAGAAATTCTAGAATCTAGACCACTAGTGCTCATGATTGCTCGGCGCGCATCGCGAGCTGATTGGTCGACACGCACATAATCACGGATAAGCATAGATTTATGTAACTATAGTAATAACTATGCGGATAAGCTAACACCAGCAAAGTCGCCGTATAGGATCCCCCAGGGGAACCTAGGAGACGTTAAAGCCGGAGAGAGGGAGATAATTCTCTCCCTCCCTCTATAGAGAACATAACACCAGCAAAGTAACATAATAAAGACAGTGGACATAGAGAGACCACTCGAGGATACAATTACAAGGATACAACGATACGATAAAGATACAAAGACAGACAGATACAGTAAAACATATTATAGAATTTGAGGTCGGAGCAAAATACAGCAAAGAAACAATATAAAAATAAACCAATAGCTAACAATTGTAAACACATTTTGTTCTTTTTCGTGTTTCAGTTTTCTCAATACGGTCAACCCTAAGGCGGGGGTGCGAATTGGCGCAAGTAGCAGAGCGTTGGTCCCCCCAAGTACTGCAAGCAGGAGATCAACGGTTCGAAATCCACGATCGGTCAAAATAATTATATTTGTCTGATTTCGTACCCTACTCTTTGGGTCGATGTCAGTGACATGAGACAGGAGTAATGGTATCCCCGCACTGTCTCTCTATGACAGCACGTGATATAATCAGATGTTTGTCTTGAGACCCATCCAAAATATAGTCTATATAGCTTAGCAACCAACCCAAACCCAAATGCAACCCTGAGGCCTAACAAAAACAAAAAAAAAAACAAAAAAAAAAAAACAATGGAAAAATAAAGGCGGAGTCATTAGCTAGAAAGCGAAATATGAATAGTATCAAAGGAATGAATAAAGACAATGGCATCTAAAACAAACATGAAATTTGCTAAACTACAACAGATTTCCGAAATGCAGTGCTTAGTTTTGTAATCTATGGTTAGCCAATCATATTAATTATGTTTTCGAAGATCACAGCCTACATGCGCAAAGTTTTTAAAACAAGTTGTATTCTATGTCTGTACAAAATACATGTTGTATTGTTTTGTAAAAAACGAGATACAAAGAAGAGTTTTCGTTGAAATGTATTGATCCCGATTCTCCATATTTTCATCAAACAATACTCCCGCATATACGACAGACCTGAAAAGACAAAACCTCAGATTATAATGTCTACGGGATGAGAAGAGTGTGTGGGAAAGAAGGTGGTAATCTCGTTCGAATTTGAACGGCCTCTTTCAATAGCAAGGCAAAGAGATCTAACAAGAAATGAGGTGCATGAGGTCGAGGACACTGTGCGATGGGCAGCAAATAGGACAAACGTTTGCAGTATTGAATGAGCTAACAGCAGCAACCCCAAACAAACTATAATTGAATTCCATTAATTCTATGAGTAAGATACGACAGGGATCTTTGTGAAGTGTAGGCCTATCCTATATGAAAAAACAACAACGATCAGTAAATAGAGGGCGGGGTGTATTTGGAGCCAAGGTGAAATTTGTAAACCTCTTGCAAACAACGCTACAGAGTTCAGTTGGTTTTAACGCCCAGCATCAACACTATAGGCTATATTGTGGACGGGTCCTAATACTGACGTGACAATTTTACATGCTGCCACACACAAGACAGGGCGGGGATGCCATGACTTCCGTCTGATACCGGCCCAACCAGTTGGGAGCGAAATCGCCAGGGCTCGAACCACGGACCTTTTGCGTCGGAAGCCAATGTTCTACCCCAGGGCCACCCCCCCCCAAAAAAAAAAACCCAAAAAAAACAACAAAAAACAACCAAACAACAACAACAACAACAACAACAACAACAACAAAAAACGCTACAGAAGCAAAGTATAAAGTTATGGTGGCGATCCCTTGGCAATTATATATAGAATGTGGCATTTTTTAGACTTTGGTGTTATGAATTAAAATATAAGTCATAATTACAATATATTGATAGTTTATGTGGTGCTCAACAAGGCACTTAAAATGCCCATTGTATCGGTATATTTAATTATTAGGTCTCTTGCTTTTGTATGCATGTGCGTGCTAAATACAATAATATTAACAAAGACGTAGCCTAATCGATAACGGGTGGCATTCTATGTGGTTGCGTCTAATCGATTAGGCTAATATTGTTACCTTTTTACTCCCTTTTGTTATATATAAGCACAATGAAAAACGAGTGAAAAAAAAACACACAATTATTGCTTCCAATACATTTTGAAAGGTCGATAACCATGTCTTTATTTTTCTTCTCTTTATTAGGCATTATCCCCCGTGATGCTCCACAAAATCTTGTGCTGTGACTGGATACTACACAGTACACAGAAGTCTGTCTATTTAGCTTAAGTAAAATTCAAGGGAATGAACTCTTCTAATTTTTGTGTGGAAATCTTTTGTGAGTGAGGAGAAATTCTAGGTTAGCTTCGGTAAAATTTAAGGGAAATAACTCTTAAATGTATTGAAATGAGCTAAAGTAAAATTTACTCTTTTCTAAGTGAGGAGATTTTTTCGAGGTTGGCTTATGTAAAATTCAAGGGAATTAACTCTTTTAAATTTGTTTGGGAAATCTTTTTTAAGTGAAGAGATTATCTTGGTTGCAACTGTAAACAATCTTGATAGCCTAGGTGACTGATCATGTCATGTCAGCATAGTACTACTAATCGAGATTCTGAAATCATCTACATGTTATCTCATGTACGTGCAGAGCATTTGACCCGAGCATTTTTTAAAAACAATAAATGCCTTCTTATCAAATCAATATCTAAATCTAGCTCTAACCCAGATTGAATAGCAATTAGATCTAGATAGATCTACTATCTAGACTCAAGATTTAGATAGTTTATATTAAAAGCTAAAAATATTTAACTAATCCATTCTAGATAAGTAAGCAAAATTTACCGCAGTCACATTGACAACTTAAGAAAAAAAAAACGAATGGCTAACAACTTGAAATAAGAAGGAAATCAAAAGCCAGCAATAATGAACTACTAACTTTATTCATTCTAAGAAGGTAACAGTATTACAGTTTTAGCACACACAGGCTGATAAGCAAAATTTATCTGCCACAAAGCACTTCTCACATTATTGGACTCCATTTCTCTCTCTCTCTCTCTCTCTCTCTCTCTCTCTCTCTCTCTCTCTCTCTTTCTCTCTCTCTCTCTCTCTCTCTCTCTCTCTCTCTCTCTCTCTCTCTCTCTCAATAGGCATTATCCCCCGTGATGCTCCACAAAATCTTGTGCTGTGACTGGATACTACACAGTACACAGCAAAGACGCGAATAGACAAGTTAATTACATCTCTGTGTAAGATGACATAATGAAGACACATTAGATCAATGTTAGTAAACCTTTCAGATCTAGTTTTCAGGGTTCTTAGGATTGACCCATTGGACGTTGTACTTCAGCTAACTAGTAGATTAAGATCTAGATCTAAATTGAGCTGCTGTGTCAGTCAGTGTCACTCTTTGAGGGTCGATCAGCTGACCAGGCTACTTGTGAGTAACTTTATAAAGGAACAAAGATAAATGTTGATCTGAAATCTAGACCTAGGTATAGATCTAGATATGGACTATACACGATAAGATTTCCAAAAGTAGATCTAGACACAAGGTCGGATTTTTTTAGATTACACTGTAAGTGTGTAAAGTAAACTTACATACTCTAGATTCTAGATTTATCTACTCATTGAGCTGTAGGGTTCATGAATTCATTACAAATGAAATGTACTCATAAAAAAAAATTCTATTTTATATAGATATATATCCTTTTTATTTAACTTTTCAAGACGTTGGCGCCAGGACGTGTTTATGCAAAGCCTAAAATCCCTGTGAGGTGGTAAATAAATGAAAAAAAAATTATGGTTATATAAATATAAATATTAGATCTAGTATAGTAGTAACATATATATTACAAGATTCATTCCCTCTGAGCACATTCACTTTTAGGGAAACAAATTATAAAAGTTTGAACCTAATGCGTCAACAAGTGCTGTGCTGATCAAAGCAAGGCTGTCTAGTGCCACTTCGTGAAAGGTTTTTAAAGAAGTTTGACACAAAATAAATGACAGTTAAAACTGAAATTTGACTAGTCTAAAATGATAATGTTGTGTTAGGTCTTGTGTTTAATTACTAAAAATAGGATGTGATTTGAAACAATAATTCATTCAAACAAAAAATCTTAAACAATTTTCGGCAATTTTCATGAATGCACAAAATTTACATAAAACACATCAACCAAGAATCATTCAAATTGTATAATATGTGTCTAAGTTGCGAGGAAATTGCTGCTTACTGCACCATTTTTTTAAACCCTTATTAAGTCCTGCTTCTTATAAAGTTTAAATCCAACTAATTTTTATATTATGTTATTTATAATTAAACTTATAAAGGACAGTTTTGTCTTGCATTTGACACTCAAATGATCACAATACATGTATCATTGCTGACAAAATTACTGCCACTCTGTGTAGTTAAGTCAGTAAATGTACTATTTTTTTTTTTCAAGTTTTTAAAATAGAAATTTTGTTTTTTGAACTCTTGGTGTTAGAGTTTGACAGCAGATAGTGCTGATGGTAGTGTATAGCAGGAGGTCTGAGGTTTGATCTATTGATGGTGCCTAATACTTTACATGTATGGTTCTTTCAGAAAATTACCAGTTCTAGTAAAACCAGTTTTTCAAAGGTTCGATCCTCAGCTGATATTTCCATTTCTGTATTGTAGAACTTTCAACTGTGTCTGCTTGTTAGGGTTCTAAACCCACAACTCTTTCAGTCAAGAGACACACAGGAGGAATGTTGTTACGTATAAAAAAGGATTCGAACTGAAACATACCACACCCAGAGCTATTTAAAATTAAATAAGTTTCTTTGTGATCACCTGCAGGAAAGAAAGCAATAACTGGCTTCTCGTTTATTCCTCCCACACGATAAACAATTATTAAAAAGCAGAAACAAACAATATAGTGAAATCAACGAACTTCTTAGTGCAATAGAATATAGTTTTATGAATTTATAACTAGAAATAATAATTAAAAAATATAACAGCGCAACACCCAGAGCATCAGTTAACAAGGTGAACAGTACTGCCACACCCCTTTTTTTCACACCCAGTCATCGGTGCCAGACCCAGACCGGCCCGTCATGAGGCCTTCAAAGCGCCGCAGGGGTTAAGATCATGAATTTTTTTACCATTATACTATATAAAGTATAATGGAAACAGTTGAGGACTAAATTCTATTTGTGAATCAAGTAGGGCAGAATAAATTGTAAATTGGAACTCACTAAGATCTGTAACATGAAAACACTAGAAATGTGATCAAAGACTTAAAAAGTAAGACTTTGTACACCCTTTCTAAATTCAAAATGTTAAACCATAATACTTTGATGGTAGTGTATTCAAAATAATTATTTTGCAGTTTAAAGCCAATCATCATTTATCTTTATATTTTATTGTGTATAGCTTTGTAATCCAATATACCTAAAACCCCCCAAAAAGAATTAGGTTAATTTGTGGATACTAAAAATACTATTGACCTATAATGGTAAACAGTCACTTTATTACTAGTAATACTACTCTAAATCGAAGAGCACATTGTAATATTTATGTCTACTAACACTCCATTTATGATCTAAACAACATCATATATCACTCATAAATTTATATATCTTTATGGGTAGATTCTTTTTTACTCTGGCTGAGTACATCATTATGATCATACGGCCTTGTTAGTCAGTAAAAAGGTAATTTTCTGTACTGCGTATAATAATTGATTAGGCTTGTGATTGTCAGGTTGCACATAAGAATAAAAAAACAACAACAAAACATTCACCACGCAAAATGCATGAAGGGAGCTCTTAATGGTCTGCCAATGTATCTGTGATGATAGTTTATTGCCACACTAATTTGTGTAATGCTTTTTCAAACCTGTCTATGTTGAAATTGTTGTCTGATCATGTGAAATTTACAAAGGAAAATAGATCATATAATCTTAATGAATGCCTTTATAATTTATTTCAGGTCTTTTCCATCTAGAAATAACAAAATAATAAATAATAATAATAATAATAATAATAAAAATATAATAATAATAAAAATGATGACAAAGACGGCAACGACAATAACAGCAACAATAATAATAATAATAATAATAATAATAATAAGAAGAAGAAGAAGAAGAAGAAGAAGAAGAAGAAAAACAAGAATGATGATTAGAAGAGTAATGATTTTCAAAATGTGCAATTACGCAATAAATTTTTCTAATTCAAAATTTTGCAGAACGTCATGAGTTCAAGATTTAGTGTCACAGTTCTACTTATGCTAACAAAATTACCTTGTAATCAGCCAACTTTTGCTAAATGCGTTCCCTTATTTGCCCCTCTCCCATCCATAGACACAGACTCTAGATAAATGTTATCTTTCATTTTAAACATCCTTGATAAGATGCTCAGACTGCACTTATTTTGTCTTCCCTTAATTTTTCCTGTTGTGATAAGGTATTGTATACCTTACCCTTGTTATCTAATCATTAAATCAAAACAATATAGGTACAGTATCTTTTTACTATTAAAGTATGCAAGAAATGTTAAGTAAGATACTGCTAGTCATAATATTATGTACATCTTAGTCTGTTGTACAAGACTTTTAGGTTAATGGTGGGTGGTGTGTGTTCCACAGTAAGAAACCATAGTCTGTAGCTCTATTTTGCTGAAAAAGTTAATCAATAATTTGTCCTCTAAGTTGTTTGCCCATGAAGTCCAGTGGACAGAGCTGGTTGGTTTGGCTTGATTTCTTTGTGTCTCAATCAATGTATTGACATCTTATACTTTTTGCTTTATTGTAATCGGAATGTCCATTATATGTATTTTAAACTCTCAGTTTTTATTATTTCAATATCAAAACGACCATAATGATTGTGCTCTGCCATGAACCCAATTCTAAACCTATAACTACATGTTGTAGCAGAACATGGCTTCTAAACGCCTGTGATTGGCATTGTGAGCTGAAGGAATCTTAGGCAGATTATAAAACAAGGGTATATGATTATGTACTAAGTGATGTGACATACATTTGTTTAAAATGTCAATAAGATTAACGAGGTCATAGATGCAGCTGCAAGGTGGAGCGTTCCTAGCTGGAGACTATTTTGCAAGGCAGGGCGTTTATAGCTAGAAACTATGTTATTAGGGAAAATAATATAGTTTTTGTTGTAAAATGTAAAATACAAAAAACAACAACAAAAAAACAACCCAATGAGGCTTTAATAAGAAACACATTTTCCATTGATTTTGCAGTAACAAACAAAGTCTTAGAAGTGGAACACAGATCTTCTTTTTTTAAACTCAAACTTGCCAAGACTTGACCAGAAATTGTCCAGTCATGGCCGAAACTTTGAAGGGTTCTATTTTGGTAAGTTATAATTCATCATATTTTTTACGTTTTAAAGGTCTTTTGATGGTCAAATTAAATAGATCTCTCTTACCATATATCCAGGGTAGATAAATACTTTCACATGATCAAAGGTTATCAGTATGTCTATTGGTATTGCTTTACAATTGAAAATCACTGCACAGGGATTCAAGTCTTAATAATGTTAAGATCTCCCACTTTCTAAGTGTGTTCTATTGAGCAGCAATCACCCAACTTGAACCCACATGGACAATACATCATCTGTCTTGCCCAGTTTCAAGTAAGGTTTTACTGTTTGCTTAAAATTATATTACTTTTTACTTTTTAACTTCTTATCATTTAGTCAGGGTATACAGCACATCCTTGGACTCATAAAGTGTTGTGCCCAAGAGTTTATCCTTTTCGCAGAAAAAAAAATACTAGTAAAGTCTATGGAAGTATGATGGCATTACAAAGATCCTCCACTTTTAATATAATTACTTGCTTCCACATGCAGGCACCCATCAGCTCGGCCACAGAGAGTGTGAAGTCTCTTATCAACCGTATCTGCGGCGACCTTGAACCCTGGCAAATCGTTGTCTACACAGGGGGCACAACTTTTGCCATCTTGTACCTAAGGGATTTTCTATTTCATGATGATGAAAGTAAGTTTTTCCATACAATACTGGTTTTTTTTTTAAAAGCAACATGAGGATGATTTACCATTTAGAAATGTCTGGCTCAACATATACTTGTAGGTTGAAAACAGCAGTTTTAGTTTCGAACAGAAAATCACGTACATTTTTATTATTTTATTTAAAAAAATTAGCCTCTTGAGAATAAATAAGATTTTGTACTGTATTGTCTTATTTTACCCCTTAACCATTCTACTATGAATGAAACAGATACAAACTATTTTGAGATTGTTTGTCCATTACATTATCTGCTCATTTCTTTACAGACCTCAGTGACAGAGCAAAACAACAGTTTTTCAAATTGGCCAAGAAAATTCCTATGATTCGTAAGAAGATAGAGGAGGAGATGTCCAAAGCTACAAGCAGTATAGAGGAGAGCATGAACAAAAATGTTGAGGGAGAATACTTGCACAGACTTCCTTCTTCTGGTCTTCCCGCAGTGAGTTCTTTAAGATTATGATTTGTAACTTGAGGAAGTTAAGTTTCATAGTGTTGTATGGGAGTTTTAAGTCAACAGTCCATTTACACACAGCTTATTAAAACTATTCAGAGAGTGTATTATCAATAGATTCTGACATGAGTTTATTAAAGAAAAACAATACTGCTTGTTTTCAAATTTTATTTTATCATTTATTTTGAACAATTTGAAATGTAAAGGAAGCATTAAATTTAGGTAGAGATTTTTTTTTTTCCACCAAACTATTTACTGTCCTCTAAAATGGAGGAAGTGTCTTGTCAATGGTTAAAGTGAGTATTCTAGTGTTCATCAAATATCCAAAAATTAAACTATGTATGAACTGTAATGTTATTGACTGAAACAGGTTTTGTTCCAACTTGTTTAGTATTGTTTCTTTTTATTATTTAATTGAAATATTTGAAAAGGCTTTTGCAAATGTCTTTTTTCTTTTTTTCTTGCTTTTCCTTAAAAAAAAAAAAAAACTACAACAACAAAAGACCAACAAACATAGAAACAAAAAACTTTCTGCAGCAACTCCACCAAGTTTAATATTTTTGAAACTAATGCCCAGAATGGCTGAAAAATAATATTAAAAAAATCAGTTATAAAAGTCTGCATTCATATATTATTTGTACCCTTTTTAGTATTGCGTCACATTATTTGTTTTATACTTAATGCTACTTAGCCTGCCTGTAAGTGTTATTAACTCTTTATTATAAAGCACATGATAAGTGCTAGATTGCAGACTGCAAACTTTTTCTCACATGTTCTTGAAGAATCTTCCTGAAAAAATATATCTGTAATATTTATGTAAAATTTAAACAAGGGGGGGAATGTTATGAAACTGAGAAAATAGTTGTTAGGCTGCAAAGATCAGAAGATCATGTCAAAGGACAGCTAATATATGTCTGTTGTATATTATATGATGTCATACTTCATTTTAGTATTTGGAGTAAATGGAATATGAAAGGAGAATCCTGTGAAAATGAAAAGATAGCTTTGTAAGGCTGCAAAGGTTAGAAGGTTAGACGATAAAGAAATCAGATTTAAGGACAGTTTTGTGTATGTCTGTAGCATGTGTCACATTTTATTTTATCATGTTGAAAATGTTATTAGCAGTAAAGGAGAGGTAGTGGGGAAATCCTGTTAAAATTGGAAGAGAGAAATAGTTTTTAAGGCTGCAAAAGTAGGTAATAAGAAGATCAGGTTTAAAGACAGCTACGGTAAGTTTGTAGTACATGTCATATTGTCACATTTCATTTTATCGTGTTGAAGAAAAAAAAAAGCAGTAATGACATTGTGGACAATGCTGTTGAAATGTTAAGAGTGGTAGTTTTGTAAGTAAAGCAGCAAAAGGTCAGAAGATTGGGTTTAGGACAGCCAAAGTATGTCTGTAGCATACACTTCACACTTCATTGTATTGTGTGGGTATTGGCATTTGAACTAAAAGGAAAATAAACAGAGAATCCAATGAAATTGAGAGGAGAGATCGTTTTGTAAGGCTGCAAAGGTTAGGTGATAAGGAGATCAGGTTTAAGGACAGTTCGAGTGTGTCTGGAGTATATGTCCCACTGTCACACTTCATTTTATCAAGTTTAAAAATTTTGATTGCAGTTAAGGAGAGGGATTAGGGAAATCGGGTTGAAAGGCAGTTAGGTGAAGCTTCAAAGGTCAGGTGATAAGAATATCAGGTTTTAAGGACAGCTGAGTGTGTTTGTAGTGTACATAACACTTAATTTTTTTTTCTTATGAAAGAAAAAAACAACAATAAGAGTTGTGTGGTATTGAAAATTTAGTTGGAATTTTGAAAGCGATAGTTTGTATGGCTGTTATTTATAGGGGAATCTCTTTGATGGCTGCAAAGGTCAGGCGATAAGAAGATCGGGTTTAATGAGAGCTTAAGTATGTCTGTAGTTTGTGACCTGTTTCATTTTATTATGTTGAAATTTGTAATACTAATAGCAGTAACAGAGTAGGGTGAGTGTGTGAGTTCTTAGAGGATAGATTTGTAAGGCTGAAAACATCAAAATATTGGGTTTAAACACATGTGAAGCCTGCATGTAGTATTTAAGCAGGTTAAAAAAGTTATTAGCAGTAATGGGGAGGTGGGGTGATCGATCCTGTGAAAACACTAAGAGTTAGTAATATTTTTGTTAGTGCTGCAAAGGTCAGGTCAAAAGACTTTTAAAGTATGTCTTTAGTAGTATATATCACACTTCATTTTATTGTGTTAAAAATGTTCTATTTTGTTTTGAGCAGTAACCTTGTGAAGTATCCTATGCAAGTGAGTTTAGACATAGTTTTGTAAGACTGCGGAGGTCAGACAGTAAGAGAAGATCAGGTTTAAAGACAGCTGTGTTACAGCCCCCTGCTGACCTTAGTTAGCTCTTCAGTATCACTACAAGGCCATGCATTATTGTAGATACATGATACTGTTATCTATAGCTATCAGATATCACTGATATATATAACCCTGATATGTATGAGAGGTAAAGCTTCAATGGCTCTTCACCTTCTATCCTCTGTACATTGAATAATTGTGTGCACCTGGACATGAGATCCGTTATGAAAGCAATGGCTTCCCAGACACACCCTCTCACATAAAAAAAAAACCAACAACATTTTTAACATTCTTACATCTTTTCTCGTCCACATGCTTTATGCTTTCTTATCTGTATTTTTTTCTATTTCTAGCCCCTTTTTTCTATATCTTTGTCCCATTTGTTCCCCCCTACCCCTCTCTCTCTTTCTCATTCTCTCTCTATCTTTATTTCTCTCTCTCTCTCTCTCTCTCTCTCTTTCTCTCTCTCCTCTCTCTCTCTCTCTCTCTCTCTCTCTCTCTCTCTCTCTCTCTCTCTCTCTCTCTCTCTCTCTTTCTCTCTCTCTCACTCTCAATCTGTCTCTCCACCTACACTTTCTTCTTTTTCATTATATCTTTTCATCTGTCTGTTTTTCTTTCTATCTCTTTATCTGTGTGTCTCTGACTATGTCTTTTTTTTCTGTATCTTTCTCTCTCTCCTTGTTCTCCATATCTTTTTGTCCATCTGTCTGTCTGTCTGTATATCACTATGTCTCTCTATCTCTTTTTCTGTGTATGTTTCTGTTACTGTCTGTCTGTCTGTCTCTTTTTATTTGTCTTTGTCTTCTCCCTTTGTCTCTCTTCCTCCCCCCCTCTCTCAAACTCTCCATAAAAATAAAAAGTATGAAAAAGAATTTTTTGAGGGAAAAAAAAAGATTTTGAAACTGTTTACATCCAAATTGCCTCTCACCCTTTTATTTTCTTTCAGGACAAACTGTTAGAAGAGTTGAAAAGATACAAACAAATGAGTAAGTCCTCAATGTAAACCAATTCTGTTACTGCAGCCTTAAGGTGCAAAAAGACTTATCTTGTATTCTGGCTTACAATTATGTTTAATCATTATCTGGCGTGTTATGTTTTCCGCTTAGTTCTAAAAACAGCTACCTTGCTTTGAGATTACAAATGTATATCTATAGCAGTAAAACAGCACTAAAATAAAGGTTTCTTGTGATTAAGTTGCACCTAAAAAATGATTATTAGTTTTACTACAGTTTTCTTATCATGTACTCTTGAATAGCAAATGAATAACCATTTCCTCTATTGAAATGAAAGTGTTAATGTATGAGGAAATAAAAAGATACGACAATTTAATAGTTAATAATGAGACACTTTGACTCAATGGTTGTTAGTAATAATTAGAAGCACTTTGTAGATGGATTTGAACAAAGTTATTTCTCTACACTTAAGCCAGGTGATATGACAGTTACATACAACACTGCTGAAGTATGAATACTTAGATTATGTTTGAGATATCAATATCCTTACTGCTTGTCGAGTTTGACTATTTTATATCTTTAATTTTCAAGACTTAAGTTTACATCTTGTTATGTTCCTTGGAATCATACCCCTATCTGCTATTAGCAAAAAAAAACAACATACAAATTTTTGTCTCTGTGATTTTTTATGAAATGAGTAGGGTTTTAATTTTCTATCTACCTCAGCCCATTGGTATAAATTTTATTTAAAATATTGTAACAAATGGAATTGCTTCCACGATTTTTTTACACAACGGAACAATTTTATATTCTGTAGAGCTTCAATCACAACTACTCCCATCCTTTCTGTTCAACTACCACCGATTGTCACTAAATGACTGTTTAGTACTTCTGCAAATACAAAATGAGAATGAAAGATTTTTTTTTTGTCTGTATGATTGTTCTTTGTTTGAAATGATGTTACTGTTAGTTAAACATCCTTAAGTAAAATAGATTTTTGTGGCGCAATTTATTTACTCAAAATTTTTTTTTTCCACACACGTACTCAATAAGAATTTGTAAAAAAGCAAAGCACATTAATTGATTCAAACTACATTTTTTTTCCAGCCAACAATTCGTGGAAAACTGGCATGGTGTCAGGCACTGTGTATAATGGGGATGACTCCCTGACCGAGCTGATGGCAAAGGTAAGTACTAAGTGTGTTTAGTAGTACCACTCATTTCTTTTCTCTCTCACCTCACGCCATTAATCATGTCTTTCAGTCCTATATACAATTTCAAAACAGATAAATAAAAAGTTTGATAATTACGTTTTTATGACTTAAATGTCTGAATCTTTTTTAAAAAGATATCTTTCATATTCCAATAATTTTAACTGTATTTAAAGAGCACCTAGAGATAATGCAATATGAAATCAAAATGAGAAGTTGCTGATTGGCTCATAATCCCCGTTAGTACTAGTCTGTTGACTTAATGTGTCACTAACACAACTCAGCCCTTTGATATTTCACCAGTTTTAACAATTAACGTTACATGTTTTCTATATAGAAATTATACATGATGATCATCATCATTGTTATTGTTGTTGTTGTTCTTATTACTACTACTATTATTATTATTTTTTAAATTTTTTAAATTTTTTAATTTATTTATTTATTTTTAAAAATTATTATCATTATTTTAATTTTTTATTATAACTGTTAAAAGGGTTATTAGTATTAGTATTATCATCCATATTATTACTGTTATTACTATTGTTATTAATACTAGGGGGCGTGGTGACCCTGGGGTAGAACATCGGCTTCCGACGCAATAGGTCCGAGTTCGAATCCTGGCAATTATGCTATCTACTGGTTGAGTCAGTGTCAGTTTAATGTGATCGGCTGAGACAGGAGTGATGGCCTCACCGCCCTGTCTCGTGTGTGGCAGTACATAAAATTGTCAGATGTGAGACTTGTGGCCCGTCTACAATATAGCCTATATAGTGCTGATGTTGGATGTTAAACCAACTCAACTACTACTAGTTATTAATACTACTATTATTACTTTAGTTTTAGTATCATCATCATCATAATTATTATTATTGGTACCATTGCTAACATTATTTTGCATTCAAATTTGAGATTCTTTGTTGTTTCTGAATGGCCAGACATATGGCATGTTTGCCTGGGCCAACCCCCTGCATCCTGACGTGTTTCCAGACGTGCGCAAGATGGAAGCTGAGGTCGTGCGCATGTGCTGCTCCATGTTTAACGGAGACAAAGACTCGTGCGGAGCGGTGACTTCAGGAGGCACCGAGAGCATCATGCTTGCCATGCTTGCCTACAGAAATATAGCGCGTGATAACGGCATCAAAATCCCAGAAATGTAAGTGTAATTGAAATAGCTTCGTCTGAATCGTTTCCCAAAAAGGTGTCAAAGATCAAGATGTATCTGGAATTTTAGATTTTTTTTCCTTCTTTGAGTCTTAGGACTAGTTATGAGCTCAGGAAAACCCTTGTAACGAATCCATAACTTTTACAAATTTGTACCTCTGGAATCAGAACTCATTTCTAAAAAAAAAAAAATTGTAAAAGTTTTTCAGATGTAAAATATGTGAACATAAATTATCTATACATTTATTTTCTTTGATTTATTTATGGCATCTTATGTGATAATGGTTGCATTCAAGTCACATATGATTTGGAGTTGTAAGAGAAGTTCAGGATTTTTTGCCATAGCCAGTTCACACCTCCATTCTTATTTTTGTCTAATGGAAAAAAATAGACATTTTTAAGGAGTTGGCATAGAACAAAAAGATGAAAGTGAATTTTCTTTTTTAATTTGGGAGGTATTGTGTGTTTCAAAGTAAAATCTGAAAAAAAAGCATAAGAAGAAAATAATTCAATCTTTCTTGTCTTACTATTCATCTATCTTTTCAGTATTGTACCAGTTTCTGCTCATGCGGCTTTTGATAAAGTAAGTTTTCTTGTATTTTTTATTTAAAAATTTTTTTTTTACAATGAGAATTGTCATGGTGTCCTTATGGCTGTTATTTTGAGCTGTCATTCGGAATGATATATCATTTGAAGAAAAAAAAAAACAAACTGCTAAAATGTGATACTTAGCTGCTTAAAGTAATTTTGGGATTAAAGTATATTTTAAACAATACAAACTAATGGTAAGAGAAAATTCATCCCTCTATGCACATTTAAGCAGGAGAAAAGTTGAGAGTTGACAGTTCTTTGCAATTTTTCAAGTGCAGTTACAATAAACTTGGCTTATAACCAGCCATATATCTGGTTTCAATTATTTAGTTTTTTAATTTTTTATTTAAGCCTTTTGATTCTTTGTGCAACATAGGGTCGCACAACCCCCCCTCCACCAGACTCAATTCTGGCTGGTCATCTTCAGCTCTGCACATGTGTTACCAATCATTTTTATTTCTGCCTCAGTGTTAAGCTGCCAAGTCTGCTTTGGGTGACCGACCTTGCATTTTTCGTGGGGTTCCACTGCGGGATTACTTTGTGATGTTGGATACAGGCTTTCGAAGTGTGTGGCCTATCCAGCCCCATTTACGCTTTTGTTTTATCTCTGTCTCGATGGGGGTTTGCTTTGTTCGGTCCCACAGCTTCTTGTTTGAGACAACTTCGGGCTAACTAATGTTGAGGATATTTCTGAGGCATCTGTCAATAAATGTTTGCAGTTTATGGCGTTGATGTTGGTCACATGCCACATTTCTGAGCTATAGAGTAAGGCCGACTTCACGTTGGTATTGAAGATTCAGTACGACAGGACTGTAGACCTCCAGATTGGTCTTAGGGTATTCTTTATTCGGCATCTTATGCCCTCGTCTGTCCCCCCTGTCTTACGACACTACCGAGATAGACAAACTTGTCAACCTCTTTGATGTTTTCCTGATACAGCTGCAGTGGGTCTGCCTGTCTGTTATTGATTTGTATAGCCTAAGTTTTTCCGGAGTCTGGTCTTTCCAGCTTCTGCTGCCTCACGATTTAGCTTCTCTTGCTTTTGTGAGAGAAGCTGATGTCATCTTCAAAGTGCAGATCCTCCAGCTGCTTCATGAAGGTTCATTGCATACCCATCCTTAAGCCTCCTGTAGACTGCTTTATAACCCAGTCAACCACCATAAGGAAGATGGTTGGCGAGAGAAATCAACCCTGGCAGACGCCAGTTTTCATGTTGAAGGGTTCCCTTTGTTTCCCGTTCTGGATGACTTGACAAGTGGTGTCTTCATAAAGTTGTTGGATTATGATGGCAAACTTCGTTGGAAAGCCATAGTGGTACATCAGTTTCCCAGATAACATGTCAGTCTACGCTGTTGATTTAAAAAAAAAAAGTCAATAAATACTGCATACAGGGGGGATCTGCCACTCCAGTGACTGCTTGATGATGATGCGCATGGTAGCTATGTGGTCTTTACTGGAGCGATCTTGTCAGATGCCTGTCTGTTCTTCACAGTCTCTTGTCCAGGGATGTCTTCAGCCTCTCCTACATGATTCTCTTTAAAACTTGGAATTGATAGCAGCACGATTCCTCACCAGTTGCCGCAGGATGGCAGGTCTCCTTTCTTGGGCAGCTTTACAAGGTGACCCCTTTCCAGTCTTCTGGAACCTGCCCTTGTTCCCAGATCTTGCATATGAGTGGATGGGGCATGTCAGTTGAAGTCTGTATGTCGGCCTTAACAGCCTCATGTGGTATGCCGTCTGAACCTGCTGCCTTTCCTGACTTGATAAACTTGATGGCCTTGACGATCTCTGTCATGCTGGGAAGGTTGGTGTTGATGTCAAGGAGCTTGGTTGTTGGTGGGATATCTGTTGAGGCCAGTGGGGCAGCTCTGTTTAGAGTTTCTGCCTATCTTGCCCTCTGCTCTTCCACAGCAGCTATGGTGTTTCCATTCTTGTCTTTGACAGGGCAGCTGGGGTTTCTGTTCTCCCTCAAGAGAGTTCTGGTGATCTCGCACAGTCTCTTCATTTTCTTTGGCCTTCTGCATCCTCTGCATCTGTTGTAAGCTCCTCTATGTAATTTCTTTCTTGGCAATTATCTTCATCTCCCTGTTTTTCTCACAGTATTCAGCTTGTAGTAGGTGTTTTTCCTGTATGTCCTGGGTCTTTTTTATCTGGTGTTTCAAGTTCTTTTTCTAAGTGATGAGTGTCCAGGTGCCGGTTGAGACCCACTCGTTGTGTTTCCTGGTTTTCTTGCCCAAATCTGTTGAATATGTCTCCTTTCAGGTCTCTAGCTATGATTTTCACACAGAAATAAGAACCAATTAAAACTGTCTACAGGGTTTATATTTGCACATGTTTAGAAGGTTGTAAAAAAACATAGTAGAAGTTTTGATATTTCAAACTTGATTTAAATTCTAACAACATTCATTTTTTTTCGCTCTTGTTTGATAGGCTGCCAGTTATTTTCACATGAAAATCACTCACATTCCACTAGACGAGAAAACCCGCAAAGTGGATCTGAATGCTTTGAAGAGAGCCATTGGGAGGAAGACTTGTGTGGTATGTTATCATGTGGCAGTTTCTGTACTTATTTGACCAAATTTACAAAGTTTCTAGGTTTGTATTTTCTCTAAGTCTGTTACTTATAGTACTGATTTTCAATATCAATGTTCCCAGTGATCATGCGACCTTGAAACTTCAAATTGTGAACATTATTCTTTTGCTCCTGGATACTTTTATAGTTGCAGGGGGGAAAGCATGGAATTGTTAGGATTTCTTGATTCGAGATATTAAGCAAAAAAAAAAAAAACCTAAGAAAACGACTACGAGTCTGTAAAATAAAAAAAATAAAAAAATGAAAACAAAACAACCAAACAAACCAATAACTATTAGAGATATTTTTTTAAAGTCTAAAAAGTCCATAGAGCAAGAACAATAGTTTAAAAATCAATTAACACAAGGAAGAAAAAAGTAAACTTTTAGACTTTTCAACCTTTTAGAGAGAACTTATTTTAAGTCATTATGTTATCAAGCTTAATGCTTTATCTTCCGTGTGCACTATCAGTCATTTTTAATGTGGATTTCATATCACCTAGTACTATCTGAAGACAAATGTCCAAATATGATTTTAGATGTATTGGCTTCTGTTTGTGGATTTTCCTTGATGTTAAATTTATTAGTATACTTAAACTATCTCTCTCCTTCACAGCTTGTGGCATCAGCCCCTCAGTTCCCACACGGCATCATTGATCCTGTTGAAGACATTGCCAAGGTATAAAGGTTTTAAAAAATTGATTGAAAATAGCTACTGTATTTATTTAATTTCTTTTTTACAATTCATCGGTATTGTTTTCTTCATTGACCTATCTTTTTATTAGTCATTCTCAAGTCTACTGCAAAGCTTTGAATCTCATTTAACTCTTTCATCTTAATGTGATAGATAAACTTTTATTTAGTTCACTGAAGACATGAGACAGGAGGAAGAAAATAAACATTATTCTCTTCTTACAGTTGCAGTAAATGTATTGGAAATGTAACACCAAAGACAGAAAGAATTAAAAAACGTATTCTTTTTTTTCTTTTACAGTTGGGTCAGAAGTATGGATTGCCTGTCCATGTAGACTGTTGTCTAGGCGGGTTTCTCTTACCTTTTATGGATAAAGCCGGATTCCCTGTCCAGCCGTTCGACTTCCGTGTGCCAGGAGTGACCAGTATCTCTGCAGACACTCACAAGGTATGATGTGTGTTTGTACATTATGTGGTTATGTTTATCATAATAATTTTTTTATATCTTTCTTTAGCATGCGTGATGGCAATGTCAAATGTGTTTGATGGTGTGTCAAAAATTAATTCAAGTTTAAGTATAATGTGACTGTCTGAGACAAGAATCCAGATCTGCCTGCTTATGTCTCGCGTGTGGCAGAACATAAAATTGTCAGACGTCAGTCTTTGCGCCTGTACACAATATAGCCTATATCGTGCTGACGTTTTAAGTTAAGCAACCAACTTAACCTTTCCCCTTATCATGTGATGAGGAGAGTAAAGCTGGAACATCTTAAGACAACTGCAATGATCGAAAGGAAGCGCAGCAGGGGGAAACAAAGAGAGCAGGTAATGGATGGACAAAAAAATGCCTAAAGCAACAGAGGATTGGGAAGTGTGAAGGGGCATGATGGACACATCTACAAAACACAGCACTTAATGGATAGGTGATGTTTATTACACAGAAGTCCAATAGGGAATCTGATCTCACCACAAGTTATTACACTTTAATGGAAGACATGAGTAAGTTTAACGAGCAGAAGCGTCCTTGTTAGTTTTTAGATTTCTTTTTCCATCTGTGCACTTTATCTTGCACCACTTAGCACTTCTCACTGGTCTACAGGTTTTATTGCTTGGTGAGCAAACTAAAATCTAGTGTAGACTCATGACATCCAAGTAAGTTACATCATTCTTTGTGAAATCACATTTTTGGAACTAGATTATAAATGAATGAATGTTGTAGACAGTAAACAAAATATTCTTTTTAACATGCTGGTGACCCTCACTCTTGAAAGTCAACAGTATCTGGCTGCACAGCTACTCTATATGCGAAAGTATAACTCCTGAGAAACTGAATACTGCCTACGTGCGACTTTGGTTAATTTTTACCAAAGGAATTCCAATGTGGTTATTTTGGACTTTATCTATCTCCTAAAGGATGTTAAAAACAGAGTCTGATATGCAAAAATAAATATATGGATATAGAAAGGAATAATATGTGAAAGAGAGCTCAAGATATTATGGTAGATAAAAGCCTTAGCTCTTGGTCCTCAACAGTCAAAGAGAGATTCTTTATAGATCTGTGTAAGGGTGATATCCTTCTTTGCAATTCTCTCAATATTGGTTTCTTCATTCCCAAGAAAACATTTTTTTTTTAGAATTGCTATTTTGTCATTGCTTTCTCAAAAGGACCTTACTTTTTATTTAACAAAAAGATCAAATGCTCAATGTAATTGTAAAATGGGAGCGAACTGGCTCCCAATTGGTTGAGCATTGGTCTCCCAATTTGGAGGTTCTGGTTTTAAACCCACAATCAGTCAACAAATTAATTTGTCCAATTTTTTCCCCTACTAGTTGAATCGGTGTCAATATAATGTGACCGACTGTTTCAGGAATCCAGGTCTCTCCGTACTGTCTCATGTGTTGCAGCACATAAAAATTGCCAGATGCTGATCTTGGATATGTCCACGATATAGCTTAGTATGTAATGCTGAACTTGGAAGCTAAGCAACAAACTTAATGTAAAATATACTGCTTCTATTTCAGTATGGCTTTGCACCGAAAGGATCATCTGTGATCATGTACAGAACAAAGGCTCTCCGCGGGCGGCAGTTTTTTGTCCAGCCAAACTGGACTGGTGGCATCTACGCATCTCCCACATTTGCAGGTAAAGGGATTGTTGTAAAGACTAAACCTACTGGAAATTAAAGCTATTAAATAGAGAAAAACAAAAATTAGAACACAGTCTATCCTTCCTTATTTTATTCTAACTATATTCAGCAAAAACTATAACTTTACAATACAATTTATTGTGATAATGGATGGCTACAAAGAATTAATGAAAACACATTTCTACAATACTGAATAATTACAGTTATAGTACAAATATAAAAAATAACAATACTAATCATATTTATAAAATTAACAATAACATTAATGTGAACGATAGCTTTTGTTTTTGTACGCAAAAAAGTGTATAAGTTAACACAATTTGCAGTGATGGTTTGAGTGCCATTGATTATTGCTCTGTGTAAAACCCACAGGCAGCAGGGCAGGAGCCATTGTGGCAGCTTGTTGGGCCACCATGGTTCACTTTGGGGAGGAAGGATACGTTGACACTACAAGAAGAATCATCTCCACAACACGACACATTGCCAGCGGGTAGGGTATTGTTTTGTTTAAAAAGTTGGTATTTTCCTTTTTTTTGTTTTCTTACCCATCATCTCAACAGCACAGCACATTCCAAACAGGATATGGGGATGGGGGTTATTTTTCTCAACTTTTAATAACAGCTAAATTAGTGGAGTGTTCAGTTTATCCTGATCCATAACACTGCTAGAGCGGTGGAGCAAAAGACTGATCAGATTCACTGCTTTCATTCAGGAAGCCATGTCTATGGCCACCACTATTGTATCAAGAGGTCAGAGCTCAAAGCGTCAAAAAGATAAAGTTTTCTTTTTACGGTGTTGCATATTTAGTTGAGAATTATTCTAATTAAAATTAGATAAAGAAACTCATTATGTTGCCAATACAACTTGAAAGAAATCGGCCCAAATGATTTGTTTAAACAGAACTCATTTCAACAAAAATTTTCTATGCTGAAGATAAAGATTTTCTTGTTACAGCTGTTGCATAGTTAGTAGTGAATTGCTCTTATCTGAATTTGATAAAGAAACTCATTATCTTCCGAATACAACTGTAAAGAAAGTGGACCTAATGATTTGACCAAATATAACATGTCTTAACCAGAATGTTCAATGGCTTAGCCCAATCAGGTTATAACATTATTCATGTAAGACAAAGCACTTTCTCAGTTTTTGTTGATGTGTGCCTTGTACAAAATTGTGTTCTCATATTTTGTTGTGGCAATTTCTTAAAACAAGCTTGTTTGTTTTCATTTACAGTCTGAAATCCATCAAGGGAATATTTGTCTACGGTGAGCCTTTGGTATCTGTGGTTGGCATCGGGTCCAATGACTTTAACATTTTCCGTCTGTTTGATGCACTAGTGGAAAAGAACTGGAATCTCAATTCTCTTCAGTTCCCCTCAAGGTTTGGCTCAGTTTCTTGTTTAAAAAAAAAGGACAAGGAGGTTGAACTCACATGTTTTTTTTTTCCCTTATTTTAATAATAAGATTTTTCAATTTGTTACACTTTTTATTTAGACACATATTGTTTGTTTGGATTCTTTGCGCCTTTGTGTAAGAGGGAAAGTGTTGTGATAATAGCACATCACATAACATATTAGGTAAATATAGTCAATGTAATCAAGACCCTAAAAACAACCAATTATAAACCTTTGTGTAAGAGGGAAAGTGTTGTGATAATAGCACATCACCTAACATATTAGGTAAATATAATCAATGTAATCAAGACCCTAAAAACAACCAATTATAACCCTAACCCTAACCCCCTCCCCCCGCCACAGTTCAGGCTACTAATGATAAGATACCATCTTGAAATCTGGAAATGATAGGCTCAACGTGGAGTTATGGCTGTAGCCTGTGATACTACTAGGGATTTGAAGTTTATGATATATTTACAGAGATTATCGCCTCACAACAAAGTATTCGAACAAAGAACCAATGCATGAATGAGGAATGAAAAGAAAAAAAAGAAAAAAGGATAAATTTCAGTTGTTTTTTTTTAAATACTGGAAAGTATTTTTGCGACCTTCTATTTTTTTTTCTTTCTAATGTTATCCTCCAGTTTGCATCTGTGTGTGACCCTGCTGCACACTCAGCCAGGCGTGGCGGAACAGTTCATCCAAGATGTGAAGGATTGTGTACAGGAGATCATGAAGGATCCCACTGCCGAGTGTGGCGGCGCTGTGAGTTTTAGTTTTGCAATTCTCAACACATTTGACACTCTGACTTAAGGCCAATTGCCAGCGATGTCAACTGATCTGGCAGCTTTGTCTATTTATTATTTTTCTAGAGTGAAATCAATCCACTTGTGTCAGTTCTTTGTAATTGTAAAAGATAGCCTGAATCTGTTTTTTATGATTACTGGAATCTGTTTTTTGCTATTAACATTCATCATTTCAATGCTTTGTAAATTGTCAGAGCTCTAAAAAATATGTGGTTTCTCAAATATTTACAAATTTCCATGCTACATTAAATTTAAGATCCAAGGTAAAATGCTGGACACTTAAGTGCCTATTTTGATAGTTAGTGTGACATCGCTTATGTGTATGCTACTACATAGTGTTCATTCAGGTTAATAATACGCTCTTGTGCTAGCACCTTTTTGTATTGATCTACACACCTTCTGTTTCAAAATAATAAATATCAAAGCTTTTCAAACTTTTGGAAATTCTCTAATATGGTGCTCACACAAGGAATAGGGTATGGATTGTACTACCTCTTTCCAATCGCAAAATTATTATTCCTTTAAACTACTTATTTCTTGGTCTAGCTCTAGAATCTATAGGCTAGATCTAATCTACCCCTGTCTAGATCAAAATCTCTATTTTAGATTTAGGTCTAATCTAGATTTTGTATTTAATTTGAAATTTGTCTGTTGATAACAGAAAAGAGTAAAAAGCTCTCTGGAAAGACGACGTTAGAGTTTAGACGTAAGACGTATAGACGCTCCACTTCGGACTTACACTTTAGCTTTAGGCCTTACCGGTATTTCTCGTACCTGAAATCATTTGCACGTCGATATCTTTTTTTTTCGCAGAGTAATGTAATAAACATTTTTCCTTTTACTTGCTAAAATCAATCGTTTTACCTAAAAATATTATTACTGTTGACAACATTGTACCGCATTTCCCCAACATACCAAATTTCAGGGTTCTAGATGGTGTGGTTTGCCCGTGATGCGTGACAGAAAAATTGTTTACCGTCAATTATAAATAGATTCAACAATTGATCTGCAACAGTGACCAACTTTTATCAAATCGTTTTTTTGGTTTTTACTAACATTAAAATTTACCAAAAGTTGAACTAAAATAATAAATTTAAAACATAAGCAGAATGTTTTGTTTTTTAAATGGGTAGTGAATATGTTACATATTTTCATAAATCATAGTTTCTATTCACTGCCCTTATCCAGCCTTTAGTCTGTACTTTGATTTCAAATATTTAATACACAAGACTCTGAAATTCATCTCTTAATTAACTTAAAGTCTGCTTTTAGATCTGCCCCTACACATTATAATTTATTTTTTTCAACAGGGTGCCATTTACGGCATGGCTCAGAGCATCCCTGACAGAAGCCTAGTGAACGAAATCGCTGGAGCGTTTCTCGAGGCCTGTTACTCTACCCAGGCAAGCAAACCTGCCATCACAAATGGTGTCCATGCGACTCACAACGGAGATGCCAAGAAAGCATAAACCTGATAAACTGGTGGAATTGGTCCTTTTAGAAGTGACACATTTATAGATAACGAGTCTTTTGGGAAGATAGAAAGAATTTGTTTTATCATTGGCTAAATGCCAAGAAAGTTGCCAAATTGGTCTTTCATCATGCTTTTTGGTTGACTAAGTCCTTTTTTTTGTGTTTTTATTATTTTTTGTGTGTGCAATTCATGTGATGTATTGAATTACACCAGAAATGGTGTGCAGCAACCTGGTTTTTGAAATACAGTAGGGAACAATGACTACATAAGCATATTTGAATCTTTTGTAGACTGTGTTTTTGCAGTTTTTATGTAATGCAAAAATGTCATAAATTGGCCAGTTTATTTAATTGTTGAATCATAATTGATAGACAATGTGCTCTGGGCAAGATTAAATATGCAACAAAGTTTAGTTGCAGTCCGGACTTAGCCATGAAAGAAATGCATATAAAAAAAAGTTACGAAATGAGGACAAAACATGAAGTAGATTCGTAAAATAAATACACCATTTCAAAGTAAGCTTATTATTTCTGAAATTTTGTTCACGCCTTGATCTCAGTATTATAATATTCATGAAACAAGTCTTCACCGTAATTAGACTCATTTTGTAAGATTGCTACACAAAACAGAGTAAGAATTTAGTTTAGTTTCTGGTTGACAGGAGGCATAACACAATCTTAAAGAAGAAAATAGAAGTGGCCTTTTTGCTCTATGATATAATTCAGCATTTTAGTATTTAATAAGTTATGAGATAAAATTCTCTTAGAACACACATGAATGTCACAAACTCAAATTTATTGTTGTTATCAACTTATATACATACTCTAACTCATTTGCCATGCCTCTGAGATTGAGAGAATTGTGTTTTATGAAAACTGAATGCTCAAAAGAGATGGGGCTTGAATGACATGACTTTACACTCTATCAATGCAATATATATTTTATATTTATTTTTATGTATTAAACAATTTGCCTATTTGCACCTCACAATGGTTAGATAGAAGAGTTTTTTGTGTACATTGTATTTTGCATGCCAACTGGTATGTGTTGAATGGACCTGAAGTTAAGTTTTGCTCCACATGTATAAAAGTTGAAGGCATATACGCTTTTCCTTTGTGGAACATCAAGATTTTTTATTTTTCAATATGTACTGAACAGTTTGAAATTCTTTTATTTTTTAATGTTCTGAAGTTAAGTTTTGCTCCACATGTATAAAAGTTGAAGGCATATACGCTTTTCCTTTGTGGAACATCAAGATTTTTTATTTTTCAATATGTACTGAACAGTTTGAAATTCTTTTCATTTTTTAATGTTCGAACCTTTATTTTATTAAATTGAAAATAAAAATGCCCCCCTCCCACCCCCCATAAATTCATGATGTCATATACCTATGACTATTACTTACTTGACAATGCAACATCATTTGAAATTGTAAGTCATTTATAAGATATGTAATCAATTTTCTGCTTTGGCAGTGAATTTTTATATCACTTCATATTTTTGGCATTCAAAAGTATAGAAACAGAATGCTTTGACTAAAAAAGCCCTCTGTTTGCTGTGTATTTTCACAGTTCTGTTTACTCTAACTTTTATTAATTCAACTCGAAATATTTGTGACTGATTGAAGTATGCTGTAAATGTGCACCATCTAATGGGACCAAAATATACATGTATTAAGTCATTTTAAAATATACATCTTTTCTCTAACAAAGCAATGATGTAAAACTTGTAAATTGGCATTTAATATTTACGGTAAAGCAGCAATGTACAAATCTTACTTTCTTGTGTAGCTTCCATTAAACAATATTGCAAAAGTATTAGCTGTCTAAAATATGGCTAATATTGTTTGCAACAAAATAAAAGTAGTATTACAAATTTTTTTAGAAAGAAGCTGTCATGTAATATTGTTTTGTGATTCTTCCTTGGTCATAATATACCATGTAAAATCGCTTCTAGGGAGAGAAAATTAATGTTGAAAATTTTGTCTATGAAGTGTCTAAAAACTTTGCTGAAACCATAACACAATGGTCTTTCTGTTTAAAAAGTCATGTATATATATGTATACACATTGTTGTAGTAGCATATTGCCACGAGTCTTCCACAGACTTTTCCATAATTTGCACAGCATGTTTTTGAACATGCTTTCATGTGGATGAATCAGGAGTGACAGTCTCTTTAATGGATGTTCTTAACGATATTAATATTGAATTATTTAATCATATGATCACAAATAGCTGCATAATGGTGAAACAGGAACATGTACTGACTTCTAAGCACATCAAAGCACATGCTTCTGCACTTCTGATTAAGTAGGAACTCAATTTTGTCTTGTATGTTTTTTAAACTTTTATTTCCATCGGAATTATCCTGAATGTCTTGATAAGTTAGTTGATGTGTTGGTTAAGATAAGTGTGTTGAGCTATAGTAGTTCACCAGGTGCATTTGCGTATTGCAAAGAGTTTTAAATTTATTTTAAATGACATAATTTTGTTGTGTAGAGTTTATTTTTTGTTTAACCCACTTTGTAAGCAAGCTTCTCAGGTTTTCATTTATATTATTTCACATGTTTTTAGAACTAGAATTTGAAGTAAAGGTCTGTTTGTATAAATTGAACTGGTTGTTTTATTAAATAATGTTGGGGGGCATGTGCTGAAAAATTATTTAAAAAATAAGCAGCATCCATTAAAACTTCAGTGTCAGAATTATGGTGCGTCGACCATTTCACTCGCCTTCAATTAAAAAATTTCAGGTACAAAAGAAAGAATGTTAATAAAATTTCAAAGACAGCTATAAGTACACTGGCAAGTAAATTTTCTTAAACAGGATTTTTGGACTCCCAATTAAGATGTAAAGTTTTGCAATGCTGGTATTAGAAATAATTAAAAATGTTGATTTCAGCTAATATAATACATTTACTAAAACTTTTGTATGTGAAGCTTTTAGGGGAACTAGGGGAACAGTGTAGTCAAGTCTTTCAATAAGTTTGCATTTTCTTGCTTTCACTTGAATTAATACATTATGTATTGGATTTCTTTTTGTGAAATCATTCAAAAATTGTAATGGAATCTTTTCATGTAAAGTATTTTACTTGATTTAATTTTTGCTTTGTTTATCAAATCTGTTTTCAAATGTTTTTCTTCTAGGTGAAGTGGCAGTGATTTGAGAAGCTTTAAGTTATCTGACCCTAGTAGTCATTTAGGAAAATAATTTTGTTTTCCGACTCAAAGTAATTTATAAGTAATGACACACTGTTTCCAAATTCAAGCTTTAATGATTTTTAGATGCCCTAAATGCTATTTTATATGCTTTATGTGTATTTTGAGCATTATCTCAGTTTTTTTTTCCATATGAGTCAAATTATTTTCACATTTGTAATTGGTATTAACTTTTATAAATTTTCACTTTAGATTTTCAGTGAAGTAAATGATGTTAACCATTTAAAACTAGGGTAAGATTGTAATTTAAGGGGAAACAAGGTATAAGGAAGCTGTAAAATTCGACATATCTTTTATTTGTTACTCAACTGGTTCTGATGCATTTTTGAGAAGGAGCTGTTATTGTAAGCTGGAATTTATGACTCATAGTCATAAATACGAATGAATAGGGAGTTTTCATTGCCCCAAAATATAGATCTAGTATTTTTGTTTCCCATTCGGTCCCAATGAGTCATCTCCGACGTATAGGTCCGAGTTCGAGCCCTGGCGATTGCGCTCCCTACTGGTTGGGTCGGTGTCAGTTTAATGTGACCTGCTGAGGCAGTAATCATGGTATCCCCGCCCTGTCACATAAAATTGTCAGACATCAGTATTGGGGCCCGTCCACGATAAGGCCTATATAGTGCTGATGTTGGACGTTAAACCAACTCAACATTGATGAATGAAAACTGCACAGCTCTTTTCAATTTCTCTGCAACTGTCTTATTGGCTGCAAAAGCAATAAAAGCTTAAAACTATGCATGCTGATGAATAATAAAAAAAAAAAAAAAAAAAAAAGAATGGGATGTTAAAATCGATATCTTTATTACTTTAGAATGCTTTCCTAGAAGGAAGAAATAATGGGCATTCAGTAGTTAACTTGAGAGTGAATAGAAAAAAGTTCTTAATTATTTAGATGTAGCATTAACAATATGTCAAAAAGTGTCTGAGAAATAATTAATGTTTGATCAACATGCTTCCTATTTTAACCCTTCTTCGCAAGACTTTTGCCTACTCAAACTTGTAATAACTAATGATTCCACTTATTTTGACAAAAAATATGTATATATATATTTTTTTTAGTTTACACATTCTAAAAATTACTTTGTCTCCTCTGCCTTTAGATTTTTTTTGTATTTGTAAACAAAATTTTTTGAGAGAAAAAAAAAGTTTATTAAACATCTTTTAAATTTAACAATAAAGACTGAACAAGACACACCAAATTTGGTCTATTTTTTTTAGTGTATATTCAAATGTATTTGGTCATGCCCATAAAGCAGCATGATAAAAAAGTTTACGACTAAATGAGTAATTTTGCTTTTTTGTTGAGTACTAAACAACAATAAAATTACAGACATGCTGGAGTATAAACCTTAGCATAATAACTCCAAGAATCATGATTGAAAAATCTTTATTTTGAGTCATATTATGTCTTAGCTACAACTCTTTGACTGTACATTATGATACACATAACATTTCAAAGGAATATATATAACAAAATCTTTAAATAAGCACACACTCGCTCGCTACAATCATTAGTGCTAACTCTCAATTAAAGTAAAATATAAGAGAAATATTGAACAATAACTATTTTTTAGCCATTTTCTAATACTCAGGGCATATTGCATGACAAGGTTTACCTCAATCTAAATTCTTTCATTTCTTTTGTGTGTGTTAATTCCACTAATAGCACGGGGCGAGCTGGCTCAAGTGGTAGAGCTTTGGTCTCCCAATCAGGAGGTATCCAATTCGAAACAAACGATCGGTCAAAAAATTGATTTGTCAGATTTTGTCCCCTACTGGTTGGATCCTTAGTAAAATGTGACCGGTTGATACTGGAATCCAGCTTAACTCAACTCCTCTTATGGTGAGCTGAGCCAAAGGCTGGCACTCTTTGAGTTAGAAAAATACAATTTAAATTAATATCATCACAGGGCCGACAGAATGGCATATCTCAGAGAAAAGCTGTTTTGAAATTGGCAAATTGAAATGTGCCAATTTTAAACAAAATTAAATAAAGAAACACAAATGTTGAATTTCCAACAACTGAGACCGGAATAAATCTTGTTTTTTTTTTAGCATCTCAAAAATGCAGGAATGAGATATGACAATCTGCTTGCTCAGTTAGTTATTGAAAATGTCATGCAAAAACTCAACAAATACAAGAATGTCTCTGTATATATATCTGGCATAGGGAGTATATTTATGAATCATAATTAAAAGATAATTAAAAAAACCCAACAAAAAACAAAATCGATTATATTGCACACTAGTATACAGATCCATGCAGATCTCTCTACACCATCAATGTCTGTAAATTTTAAAGGGAAGATTATGCAGATCATAAGACAAATAATAATACACATGAACCAGCTGTGTTCATTAATGTCTTAAAAACAAATGCTTGATACAGAAGCACACAATTAATCGCACGCATTGAGACAACCTTCACATCATCATTTTGCTGAAATTATGGTCTACGTCTCAGATAAACCAAAATAACACTACCCCCCTGAGAATCTTTGAAAAAATTCCCCAGCTTTCTGTTCTATATTAAGAAAAATTGTCTGGGCAAATCGTTTAAAATTTTAATTTTAAAATCACCTACATTTAAAAAAAAAAGCAAATTTTAATTTTAAAATCACCTACATTTAAAAAGAAATGCTGACAATTTTAAACACTTTTTCTTTTTTTCTAAAATTTCTGATTTTGAGGTAGACCTTTATTTTAGCAACGGTACGACATATTCTGTGATAGTTGGATGTTTTTCTTTAAGAGGTAAAAAAGACCAGAGTGAGTTTTACTTGAATATTTTCAAACTCAAATTAAATCATGACAATTTTAATGGGACTGTAAAGAAGACTTTGGTGTTACCTATAGATGAAGATTAAAGGAGAAAAAAATTAAAGCAAGTAAGCTGATAATAAGAAGAAAATCATAAAGAATAGTTTCATAAATTATAGAATGTTATGTAGCCAAATGGTTTGGAAGAAGATTTCAACATTTATTTATTGATTGGTCTCGGATAGCAACATAGGTGGAGCACCTCTATCAGTGAATCAAGCTCCTTTCTCTACATCACGTCAAGTTCTGTTTCATGTCAGTGATGAAAATCTCCAGAGCTGACAGTACACTCAAAGTTTCTGATTCTCCGTCCAACTTTACATACTGCATAAGAAGTTCACCGCAGCCGCACTTCTTGAGATAGCAGAGTGACCTGCGAATAAATCAGTACGGACAACTACTTAACGATAAAAGCTGTGATTTGCAGGAGTATGTTCAGAAGCCAAAAAGATCTAAAGAGGAGGGGAGGTTTAAAACAGCATCACTTAGAAAATAAAATGGAAGAGACATGTGCAGGGTGGAGAGAGGGAAAGAATAATGGACAGTCTTGCTGCATGGGTAGTAAAGACAATAAAATTTCCGCAGCAAGAGTCGAGCTTTAAAGGACAGGACTCCATAGCCTTGACAAAGGCACCTGATCATGATGTTGATGATTCTATGTTGCACTTAACTTTAAACAACATAAAAAAAAATATAAACCTCTGAAATACCTAATTTCTTATGGATTCTAAATTTCTTCTTCTTCTTTTTTTTTTAATAAACGTTTTAAAGGCCAATCCATGTTATTTGTGTAATCTGCTCGAAAAATTCAGTGACTTCTGTATTTCATATTCCAACAGAGACTCTTTAATGCCAAAATACACAACAAAATAAATAAAAATTCAATAAAAAAGAATCCTTTTTTCAAGCTGTCCTTTTATTTCTACTGCACTCCTCTTTAGTGAATGTCTGCCTTTATGAATATGGAGCACAAAGCACAAAATACTTGGCCTATTACCCAATGTCCATGAAAAATTAAAAGAAAATTCAATTAATTCATAAGTACTGGTCACATAATTTTTTTTTTTAAACGGGGACACAACTTACCCATAAAGAGCATAGTAATCCACTTCAGCCTGTTTAAGAAACCTCTTCAGCTTGTTCAAATTGTGCACAAACTAGAACGGAAATACACAAAAAGAATCTTATGAAGTGAGATTGTTTTCCAGAAAAGCCACTTTTAATCTGCAGTATGTTAGAGCTATTGAAGATTTTATAATTTAATTAAATCTGCCATTAGCGTAACAAATCAACACCAGCTTTTAAATTTTATTTGTAGAAGGGTCACTTACAAATTATGATTAAGTCCCAAATTTGTAAGCAGTAGCTAATAGCATAGGCATAAGAGACAGTAAATGAGGCAGTATTGGAAGAACTAAATAGTTAATATGATTGTGGTGCTAGCAGTAGACATGGCAGTAATGTCAGTAATGACGGTTGGGATGTGGTAAAAGCAACATAATACTAACAGCAGCAGTAATAGTGCTGGATAAGACGTGGGCGTTAAGTCCCATTGCATGATAGGGTGTAGTACACTAGATCTGTAGTTGAGATTCATTGCAATCATTTATGCCATTGATTGTTTACATTCTCTATACACTAATGGATGTTCTAAAGGGACACTACACTTTTTGGCATACCATTTTTTCATATTATTTGGTCCCTATGACCAATGTTGTGAAGGGGCTGCAGCTTGCACGAGTTATTAATGTTGGTGATGATGAAAGTAAAACAGAGGTAGTATTAGCAGTTGTTACCATGCCAGTAGCAAGAAAAGTAGTTCAGCTAACAGCATCGGCTGTAGCAAGTAAGTCATAGTGGTAGTGCAGGCCTGTCTACTTGAAAAAGCCCCATTTATACCAGTTGCGGTAATGATGGAAAAAGAATGAATCTGAGTTCCATGAACTAGTGTTGGATGAGATTAAAACTTACCGCCAGTTTAATGGACTCTAGGAAATCACGGATCTTGGTCATATTATAAGAATCTAAAGACATCAGTTTGTCGGCAGCATTTTTGCAAAATGTGCAAGAACCTGCGGAGTAAAAAGAGAGGAAATAAAACAACTTTCATTTTTGTCCTTTCGGACAGCAAAAAATTATCTTTAAACATATGTTCAGGTTTTAAAGTATCAGTCTATTCTTTTGCCTTGCCATAAAGACAATACAATAAACATTAAAAAAACAACAACAAAGTTATTTGATAAAAACTTTCTGATGCTCATAAATATAGATCTATTACATAAATTTACTTTATCACAATTATTATTATTTAGCTCTTTGTTTTTAACAAATACTTTCTTATCTTGTACTAAAAGCCAGCATGTATAACTATATACATAATTTTAAAAGTCTATGATTATTTTGCGGCAAATATATCAACATACCAAACTTTAAGTCAGTCAATGTGAATTCTAGTTGCTAAATAATTCTCACAAAAATATACTCCATTTATCCAAAAGTCATTATAAACCTGCCACTGTTGTTATCCAGCGAGAGTTTTTGCTTAAATGTAAGAGGTGATGGAAGCTTGCAGTCAGGTATTCTGATTTCTAGTTAAAGTACTTACTGGCACCCTTCACAAAGTTATACTGTTCTTACGCAGTGGGCTAATTATCACTCTGGCTAGAATTCAAAATCTACTGACCATATTAAACGTTGAGAGAGATATGGGAGACTGCAGTGTGACTTCTAGTTACTAAAGAATATGTACATGCACCCTTCACAGAACGATTCTTTACATATGCTGTGGCCTCATTAGGGCCCTGCCAATGTGGCTATCTTACAAGACCTTTTGCTCCAATTTGAACATGAGTGAAATGATGAGACCGTGCAGATTACTGTTTACTAAAGAAATCTTACAGGCACCCTTCACACAATTAAGCTGTACTTACGCTGTGGGCTCATTATCGCCCTGCCACTGTTGCTATCCTGCGAAAGCTCTTGCTCAGACTTGAACGCTAGGGAGATGATGGGAGCCTGAAGCTGCCAGAGCTCGGCGCTGTCCGTGCTGCCTGTGACAGACTTGTGGCTCGAGCTGTCCGCCTGGAGCTGCTCTACCAGGGAGGACAGGCTGCAGCACCGGAAAAACCTGCCAGGGGAAACAAGATGCCATATACAGGCTGTAAACGGGATGTGAGACCCTTCAAGACTCTTGAGTCTTTAAAACATCTTCACTGTTAGAGGGCCTGAAGTTATTTCAAACAAAGAACTGTGTTACAGAGCGAAGAAAACCCCCCAATCAAGACAAAGATCAAAAAGTGCAAATGAGGCTGGATAGACCACACACTTCAAAAGTCTGGAGTGGAATTCTCAGGAAAAACAAAAATCTGTCACCCAAAGTAGACTTGACAAAGATAAAAGACGTTGTTACCACATGGGTCGAGCTGAAGAGGATCAGCCAGAACAGAATCCAGAGGAGGGCAGTTGCTGCAGCCCCATGTTCTATAGGGAACCAAGAGGCTTCAACTAATGCCCCGCACTTGTGCGCATTGATATGCTCATGTGCTAGCATATCTATGTATTGAACTGCACACCTCCCATTTTAAAATAATCACTTTTTACCTCAGCTTCTTTGAGATGTTTCTAAAGCTTCTTAAATAATTCAATAAAATGCATTATTCTAATTATTATTGTAAATAGATATTAAGTAAATGAAGCCTCTCTTTCAAAATATCCTCAACTGCAGTTTAACTTTGAGGAACACAAACTAAAAAGGCAATGCAAGATCAATTACCTTCGTATGTCTTCTTCCATCTCCTTCGTTGTTCCAGAAATTTGCAGACTGGCGTTTGACAGAGCCTGTTGAAATTTGAATATAAGATAGAGACAGGCATACTTATGTTAATTTAATGCTTACATACTTAATTACTTGTTCGAAAAATTTCTTGGATAAGTTTTAGCTGCGACAAGTTTCTATTAATGGCCATAATTAAAAAAAAACAACAACAAAAAACATCCACCATCAAGTTCATATACAAGACAATCACTTATGTTTGAAAAAAAAAATGGTAATCTTAAAAACTTTAACAGGTTAAAATCCAATGAAGACTTAATTTGAGGATAGAAAGTTTACCTGAATTATCTCCATTACTACCGTGTCCATAAAAGGACAAGTAAAATGTATGTCTGTGGCAACATTAAATGAATCATTAAATTTCAATATTTTAACGCTTTTATATTGATGATTTCAAAGAAAAAAAAAGCAGCCTGACACACACACACATATATATTAGGGACATCTCACTGCATAAATAAGGTGCTCAATATCCGCGCCCATAAACTGAAGAGTCCTGGTCAGATAGCCGAGAACAGTGGTCGGCCACTGCTCCAGGTAGGTTTGAATGCCTGTACCAAGTTGGCTGAGCTGCACAACAAACAGAAAATAAATATTTACAAAGCTCATATTGATAACTGAGAGTAGAAATTAAAAAAAAAAAATCCCACAAAAAAAAGATTTGTGTTACCATAAATTTCAAAATCCCTTACAGAAAAAAGAGGAGGCAAGGATACACTCAGAATATCAGTTTTTAAGTAAGTTCCCTATAAATATGATCAAATCAAGGTCCAGATCCCACTTACATTTAGAAATGCAACTTCCCACAATGAGCACAGATATAAAAAAAAATTACACAATAAAACGCACTAACCAACCAAGCACCTATAACATACACCAACTTATTTAGTTTGCATACCAAACAGCGTTCTCAAGCTCTTTCAAGAATTACATTTATAGATTTATTTTCCATGACATTTCTCTCCTATCCCCATAAAGTGTGAACATTTCATCATAAAAATAAACATTCTACAAAAGTTACGACTATCAATGAAAAACTATCAGAGCTGATATATTTATGTTGAATTACAAACGATTTTTATATCATGAGATGCAAAAAATGTGTAGTGTGTTTGTGCAGTTGGTTTCTTGACGTCCTATGTTAGAAACTAGGCTATAATATGGATGTCAAGACTAACATCTGGCAAATTTTGACTTGCTTCCATACAGAGACATAGCTGGGATAACAAATGTCACATTTTACTGATATTGAGCCATCCAGTTGTGAACAAGGCAGATCAAACGAGCGTTCCCTAAGTTTCCTGATTAGAAGCTGCAATCCCTGCTGAGCAAGCAATGACCTGATCTGTATATCATGAAAGAAGACTCAACCAGGCATATAGTAAGCCTATGTATATAATCTTGACAATATCATGACATTACAAAGAGAGGATAGCTTCAAGTTTCACTATTACTCCCATGCTTTTTACTTTTTAATAAAACAGAACTAAAAACAATTTAAATTCATTATCAGATTTGAAATTGCCACTGAAACAGACAAAAGTATTCCTAATTCTGCCTTGAACTTATAGAGACCATAAGAACCTGAAAAAAATCCACTTTCGATGTCTGCCTCGCCTAAATGATGTTTCACCATCTAGGTGAGTTATAGCTACTCATAGGGATTATTTTTAGATCTGTAACATATTTTTACTTTGGTTAAAAGCTTACTACTCTTCTCTTCTTTTTTTGTGCGTGAACAATTTAGAAATAAACCTGAATAATTACAGGGGATCAGTAACTGACATTGCAACATAAGACCCATAAGCCCCACAAGATAATAGGCATTCAAACTAATCATCTTCTAAAAGAGAAACATAAACTAAGCACTGTATAACACAAACCTAAGTGCCTTAAATCAGATATGAAATTAATGATTGGTTTGAAACTAATACAAAATGTATAGATGCAGAAATTATGACTATGAAAAAAGCTGTAGTGGAATTTCAAGGTATCTTGAAAGGTAAATTGAAAAGTTGAATGAAGATCTTTAATTCTTTCTGAATTTCGTGCTGTTTTTTTAATCTGTATATCTCTAGTAATTTTTTTTTTTTAAATGAAGGATTGAAAAACATCTCCAAGACTATTTCTGCATAGGTGATCAAATGAAATGCATTATCCATAAAAAAGTATTGATCCAATGCCTCATTTACAATTGGTGTCACTAAAAATTTAAGCAAAATATAACTTCAATGTAGTTATCCTGTAGCTTACTACATGTAGTACATTTGCTAATGCAAAGTCATGTTTCCATTGTAGAAGTTTTGTTATTACATGTATCCTGAATAAGGCAGTGCCAAGTTGTATTGGATAATTAATTTAAGATTTAGCTACATTGGAAGTTTAAAATTACTTGCCATGTCTACTGATCCAGATAAATAGAATCTCAAGAGAGGATTAAATGTAAAAAAAAAAATAAATAAAAAATTAAAAGAATCTTCAGTGCAACAGCCATCCTCATGGAACACAATGTAAAAAAAAAAAAAAAGAAAAGGAAAAAGAAAAACAACCAAAGTATGGTTCATTGTCATGTTTAAGTAAAGGGGCTTATTTACAACAGGTCAGAACTTGGGGCCACTTGAATAACCTGAGCAGACTCTCCTATCTATAAGTTTCATGAATATTGTAGGTCGAAAACAAGATAATTTAAAAAATGAATATAAACTCAATGATGAATATGAAAAAATGATCCCTTGGGGCTGGGTAGGAATATAATTTTTTAAGAAGTGCTTCTTAGGATTCTGTTGGTGCTCTCTTTTACCGACTTACATCTGGGAAGGTGGGAGGCCTGCCAGATGAAGCGCTGTTGTTGCTAGAACTCTCTGAGAGGGATGGAGCCTGGCAAGCCACGAAAAGCTGAACAAAAACAAAAAAAAATAAACAAAAGAGGAAAGAAGCGTAGGAATCATACCCACCTGAGATACCTACAAAGGTATCCTTAGGTTACTCATGGGTTTTGAAAATAGAAGTTCAAGTCACCACATAAACTAAAGCAAACATTTGCATAACAAGGGTAGCAGTTATCCATTTCATTAAAGTTTGAGAATCTTGCTAGGACAAAATAATACTTTTTCCGTATTTTTTTTCACTGAACTCAGCCAACAAATCAACAATGTGAATTGTTCTAATTGTGCGTACTAGTTAAAAGCTATAGCTCACGTTGACTCTTACAACTTTGTCTACTGCGGTGACTTAGCCTTCTGTTTTCAAGTGCTTAGGTTACACCCACATTCGAATATAAAGGAAAGGCTTCTAAAAACTTAGCTCTTGATTATCACTGAAATTTGTAAGCCCATGCAAGAAAACAGGTTAACCTACAAATAAATAGATGTATAAATACAAAACTGAAACTTGCCTGTTAAGTTAGAACTATAGTATTTCTTAACAATATTCTGCTTGTTCAACAGGTTTGTAAGCTCAGAGCCTGAGATTTATTCTAAAAGAAATCTGAGTGAAAAAATTCGACTCAATTGGTCTAAATGTTAAAAATAAGTTCTGCAATTTTAACCTGCTTTTCTTGTGTTTTTTTTCTTGTGGGTGTATTATATGTGAAGGGGTAGATGAAAATGGTCAGTAGGTTAGATGTGTCACTTTTGGTTCTCATTAATAATATTGAATTCAGTCCTTACTGTGACTCTTAGTCTTAGCAATATCAAAATTCATAAATGGTAGTTGAGTTTTAGTTTCCCTAACATTAATAAGAAAACAATTCATTCTCAAATAATAACGAAGAATGATGCATGGATAAAGACTGTGTAAAAATAAAAAGCTCAAGGCATTTCAAATAATGATAAAAATGTAGGTTCAAAAGCGGAGTGGAAAATAAAATCAATTTCTGAGATAAATCATGAATGATCCATTTATCTTGGGAGAAAAACTGAGAAGTATCATGCGGCTAAATTAAACATTACAGTTGTATCATGCAAGCTAGCAAGGTGAGCAGTACTCATCCAAATACTTAGTGCTAAAACCTTCCCAGCGTAACACTTGTTACTTTTGAAAAATAAAATGACATATTTTAGATTTGGATGCTTAAGTTATTAGAATAACCCAAATTTTGTGACCTCAACTTCTTTTTCATCATGTTTTTAAACTAATGCAGTTGTAACCAAAAGAATTTAATGGATACATTTTTTGTTAAATGAACAGCAAAAAATCAATTAAACTACAAAGAAAAGATGAAGAGGAAGTGTGACCCTAAAACTAGAATATTTTTTTCTGTATCACTTATATTCCTTATCTTGAAAAGAAAAACAATACATATTTAAAAGAACAAAAAAAGTTGGTAAATGTGATGTTTTCTTTTATCTTCACTGTGGCAATGTGATGTACTGATTTTTTTTTCTTCTAAAAAAAAATGTTTCATTAGCTTATGAAGAATTTTCTTTCTTTTTAAAGATAGAGAAAAAAGTGAATTAAATTTTGGTCTTGCAAGTGTCTACAGATAGAAATGATTAACGAGGAAAATATTCGATACCTATGTGAGCATAATAATATTGAGGAGAAATCAGTAAAGTGCAATAAATAAAAAAAAAAGATATTAAAAGCAATCATTTTTTATTTAAGGAGTGAGGCTACTTATATATGAGAATTAATAAAAAACTCAATGCATTAAAGATTTCAGTATTGAATATTAGGAGCTTTTAATAAATTTAAAGGGCTTCAGAAACCTTAAAGGAAACTTGGAACATAAGACAAAAAATATCTACTAATCAGAAAGACCAGCAGCTGACACCATACCTCTTTGTCTAAAAGTGGCACTAGTCCCTGAATATACTGGTCAAACTCAACACGGAATCTTCCAAATGGTCAAGGAATGGGGCACTCAGAGAGTAAACAAAAGGATAATCTTTAACGATGACTTATTTAACACTTTTTGATACTTTATAAATATATAAATCAATAATTCAAATCTCACAGGAACACATAATATCCAAGGCACAGTGGCAACAGATAACTATATTTTACAAATTACATATGTAAATTTTGTTTAAATTTTAGAAAATGATAAAATAAGCCGAAGGCGATAAAATTAAGAATGCTTGAATCCAAGACAAGTAAATCAAGTGTCGCACCCCAAACTTAAATATCAAATGCACACTGTCAGTAGCAGTCTTAAAAGTTTACAAAATTAATATTAAGAACATTTTTTTTCTTAAATAAGACACTAAAACAAAACAAAAAATATATATATAAGAATCATGCTGTACAAATAACTCCAGTTTCTGATCATATATTTAACAGAAGTTAAACAATAGAGCTAAACTGTATTCTTAACACAAGACTTATGCTCGACCTTGTGAAAAAAAAATCTAGTTCAAAAGGATACAAGTCAAGGGAACTGTCTTGGAAGGAAATGAAGCTGACCACAAACAGCTGACGGTTCCCATCGTAGTCACCGGAACCATCTTGGGAGACAGTGTCAAAGTCCAGTGGGTCAGCCCCCGGCGACTCAATCACCGAACTGTAACAGATGGCTGAACTGGAATACTCAGACTCCAAACTGTTGGATCAAAGGTTTGAAAGCAATCCATAATAGTCATGTTCTCAATTTCAAATTCATTAAAACACCCCCCAAAAAAACAACTTTATATAATACATTATATTATTATTATTATTATTATTATTATTATTATTATTATTATTATTATTTTCATCATTATCATTATTATCATTTTTGCATGTACTGTATGTACTCTGATATAATGGTATTTAAAGCTTATAAATCAATGAAACATAGTAAACAAAATTGACCCTTAAAAAGTGTTTAGGTTGTTGGCACTGACAAAAATGAATACCCATTTGGTCAATTGCGTAATTTAATGGATTAGCGTCTATCTTAAATAAAAAACACTCTAAATACTGACAGTATACATTTTCATAGAAATCTATATAAATTTAAAAATCATTCTTTAAAATATATTGTCAATTTACTATTGATCCAGTCTTTCTGATTCTCTATCCTAAATAACATGCTCACTTTAAACCCATGGTTGCAAATCTTCCTTTTCGAGGTAGAGCTGTGTCTTTGCTTAACCATGACGAGAGGGATTTCCGTAGGTCGATTTCAGCAGCTGCTATTAAGTTTGTTGCAATGACATTCAAACTGAAAGAGAATTACAAAACAAAGTCAAATTCATTGAAACTTAATAACACAAATAAATTCTATGTAAAATCAACTTTCAATTTAATTCAAAGCTAGAAGGATTATTTTTCAATTTTGAGATACAAAATTATACATATACCCACAATTACTAAAGAAACATTGCATCAGTAAAACATGAAGTGAAAAGTATTTGTCAATAATTAGGCCTCTTATGTATCTATTGTTCTATACATGCAAGCATATTGAATAAAAAAAAAGTCAACTTAAATATGTTTGATTTCTATAGACATCAACATATTATATAAGTTTCATATGGCTAATGCAAAGTTGCTCATTATTTCTTGTAGAAACCAAATAAATAATAAATGATTTAAAAAAAATCAAATATTTAATAAGTACATAAAAAAGTTCAAAAGTAAACAAGACAAAAACAATTTAAATGCAAACTTTTGACTGTTTTCCATTGATTGATCCTCCTCAGATTCAGTACTAGGAGTAGGAAACTTTCTGAAACAAAAAACAAACAAAAAAAAACAACCCAAAATAAAACAACAAAACACCTTTATTCAAAGGATAAACTTGTATTTTAATCTACTTAACTTGAACCCAAATAACTTTTTATATTCAACAAAAAATAAATAAATACAGAACTCCTTTTCTCTTTAGTCTTCAGTAAATTACTTCACCAAAAGATTGATCTAAATTCCACTTTTGGGCCAACAAACCAGAGGTTCTGACAAGCCTTTAAATTTAATGAGGAAAGAAAGGGAAAAGGAAGGAGAGATATGTAGCCTACATGTAGTAAAACATAATCAACAAATACTTACAGAAAAACTAAAACTTTTGAGGACGAATTGAATAAGTTAGTACATACATTTTTTAGACAGTTTAAACAATATGTGAAAAGCCAAAGAAAAATATCTTATTTGTTCAGTTGACACCATTTACTGTAAATCTATTTTAAGCATTCAGCCACAAAAGAAAGAGCAAAGGAATAGAATCTAGAGAATTGCCTTCATGTAGTAAAACATGGTAAAAAAAAGATTACAGTAATAAACTTACCTTTGGGGTTGGATTGAGTAAAGAGCATAGTAACGTTTTGTCCCATTAACTTTTTCTTCTGCCTTTCCAGTCACTTCCTTGCCATGGAAGTCCTCAGCTCCAGTTGAGCCGGCCTCTACGTTTCTTATTGAGCTTGTGTCACTTGCTGAATCCGTCATCTTGGTTTCCATTTCCAGTGGGAAAAAAAGCATAATTTTAATTTTTTAAAAATAAAATAAAGATAATTTCTCAATAAAACTAGATCTAAATCTTTTGTGAAGTTGTATACATGTAATTTTTTTTGGTAAGACATTCAAAAGATCAAAGGTGGTTGCAATGGCTAATCTTAGACTTCTAAAGAGCATTGTTAGTGATATTAAAGGATCAATGTGTTGACAGTATTAATTAACTGTAGGCCTAGGGTTAGTTAGGTTCGACCAATCCTAATGGTGCAGCGTCATTACGGTGTCTTAAGCTGAAAATATACCAACTCATACATGCATCCTGGCCATACACAGGCAATATGCGGAGATCCAATTTTCAGTGGTTAATCGTTTCTGAAGATAAACCGGCTGTCGTGCGACGGTTACCAGCTTCCGCGTCGCACGACGGTTTCTGTGTTTTGCTATGGGGAGGCAAAACTTGATCTGTGTTGGACGACCGCCATTGTTTTCCGGCTCTCGATTCAAAACTTTAAACACACTTTTCTCCAGAATGCCTTCATAAGTATAGATCCAAGTAGTATATTTAGTCTCAGATAGTAATAAAATAGGGTCACATTAAAAATGATATATGAAATCAGCGTAGTTTTTTAAATATTTGAAAAGTTAGCTAATCGCATAACCGCTGGGCACAATTTGACCTAGATAGCTGGCCAAGCCAGAATCTAGGCTCGCATGTATGTGCGAAGAGCGATTCCCCGCTGACCGGTGACCTTTGATCCTGGCATCACATGCTTCGGCTGGCATCTGTGTTGCTTGGGCAAGATATACCAGGATCGACAACTTTGTCTTATGATACTGTCGACCCACGCTTGGTTTAGCTTGGTGTAGCCGTACACTTAGGCTAAATAATGCCTATTACTACTAGTAAACAATGGGGCAAGAGAATAGGTTATATCTAGGTTGGTTCTGTTAGTCTGTAACACTGGAGAGCGAAATGATTAGAGAATTTAGTATCACTCTTGTCTGCATCTGTGAATGAGAATCACCTTTCCATTTTTTTAAATATTGTTTTAAATTGTATTATATATATCATATGAAAAGTATAATAAAATATTTCTATACTTAAATTGACAACACAAACTCGGTGCAAAAAAATATTTACATGTGAAAGGAATTAAAGGAAGGGAAAAAGCACGAGTGAGAGAGAGAGAGAAAGAGAGTAAGAGAGAGGTAGAGAGAGAGAGAAACAGAAATGTGGAGAGAGAGAGAAAGAGAGAGAGATAGAGAGAGAGAGAGAAAGAGAGTAAGAGAGAGGTAGAGAGAGAGAGAAACAGAAATGTGGAGAGAGAGAGAAAGAGAGAGAGATAGAGAGAGAGAGAGA
>RQTK01000532.1:134232-161482 GCA_003991915.1 Elysia chlorotica
AAGTAGAAGAAGAAGAAGAAGAAGAAAAAGAAGAAGAAGAAGAAGAAGAAGAAGAAGAAGAAGAAGAAGAAGAAGAAGAAGAAGAAGAAGAAGAAGAAGAAGAAGAAGAAAATAAGAAGAAGAAGAAGAAGAAGAAGAAGAAGAAGAAGAAGAAGAAGAAGAAGAAGAAGAAGAAGAAGAAGAAGAAGAAGAAGAAGAAGAAGAAGAAGAAGAAGAAGAAGAAGAAGAAGAAGAAGAAGAAGAATTATAATTATAGGTATGGCAGTTCTAATTCACGGTTCCTGTCAAAATAGGCACCTTCTCATTCATGAGTCATTTTATTATTACAAGATCAAGATGGCGACGTATGCCGATCTTGAGTTAGTGAAATATCTGTGTTCTTGCAACAAAAAATTCTCTGTTTGTAGACTTTATTTGTGCAAGTATTGTTTGCAGCTACGATGCACAGATTGTTGCCAATCTGAGGTATGCTTTAAGCATGCAAATCTTGACTAATCAAGAAAACAGTTAATGAGAGAGAGAGAGAGAGAGAGAGAGAGAGAGAGAGAGAGAGAGAGAGAGTTGACTGCAGGATAAAAGTAGACTAGATCTAGATCTAAATCTAGGCTAGTTAGAACTAGATCTAGATCTAGAAGGTAATATTTGTAAGTATTTTCTGAAACTAGACATCGTCTAAAATAATAAGAACAACGATCTGCGCCTGAAAAATGAGAAAGTAGTGCTTGATTGTGTTAAAACTACACAAAACCAGGAAGAAGTCTAGAAACTGACGTCTGACAATTTTATGTGCTGCACACACTAAACAAGGCTGGGATACTATGACTGTCTCAGCCAGTCAAATTATACTAACACTGGCCCAACCAGTTACATTTAAAGGGCACGAAATCAAACATATAGATCTGCCGATTGTGGGACTCGGAACTGCGGACCCCCCGATCTAGAGAGCATTACTAGATACAACTTGAGCCAGTTTGCCATCCCCTAGAGAGGGAGAGAGTTTAAGTAAAGAAAAAATTTGTAAGAATCGATTTAAGAAAGATTTAGACTAGAGAGAAAAAGAGAGGGAGAGCTCTAATAAAGGAGGGGCAACCAGATGAATTTGTCTAACCTCCTAAATGGCAAATTGAATTCGATTTAACGGATTAACCTGTACACCTCTTTTTGTATTTAATCCAAACTATCTACATCTTATACAGGTGGATACACCATATTGCCCCCATTGCTTGGAAAATATGCCATCAGGGGAAGCTAAGCTGAAAAAGAACAGGTTTGATAGTTTGCTCCTCTGAAGCTTTCTGAAAGCTTTTTTTTTAAGTTCATGCACCGTTTTAGGTTTTAAAATTCTTGTACAGCCAGACTGAGATTTTTGTTGTAAGTTTCCAATATTAATTATTAAATCAATCTTTTTGTAAACACAAAGTTTATGCAAAATTGCTAATAAAAAATGAAAATTAAATATATCTTATTCTTATGATTGCTTTTGAAGTTTGTAGAAAAGTAATGAATATATTGCTAATTGCATGATAGTAACTAGTATCTAAGTAAAATTCAATAAAAAATGCCAAAATTTTCCTCAATTTTAGTTTGCAAATGTTTACTTTTTTTCTTTTGTTGGCTAAAACACAGTATTAATGAGTTGAAAGAAAATTGTTTTTATTGCCTTTTTAAATGTCTATGATGCAAATATTGAATGAAGTTTTTTGAAGCAGGATTAGGTGACCTGAGATTTCATTATTTGATAATGTTTTTTTTCATCTAGTCAGGGTAACTGAAATGTAATCCATCATACCCTCTAGGTGTAACAGCTGTTTTGACTGCCCAGTGTGCGGCCACACTTTGGTCACCCGGTCTACCAGCCACACGTCCCCCAGCCCTGATGACCCCACTAAGACCATTGCCAAGAAGATGTATTACCTGGCTTGTGGCTTCTGTCGTTGGACAACCAGGGATGTAGGCCTGCCTGATCAGAGTGTTGGTGAGCAATCAAATTAGTTTTTGTAATTTACATAATAAACGCATATTTTTTCCATTTTCAAATTATGTTCCATTCAATTTTTCAAAAAGAAATTTAGTTGTGAAAAGTGTGAGTAAAATGCTATTAAAAAATCATTTTCTGTTCTATATTTTGTTATTTAATATTCTTAAAGTTACTTAGACTCAGTCTCTTCAGCCTGCTCCTTGATTTATGGGTGTATGATCCTCGTGAAAAGTTTATTTTATCAGGACTAAGAACTACAGTCCGTCTGAGTTTGCAAACTGCAGGGTCTCCGAAGGCTAAAAGCTAAGCATGGATTTCATAAGTAGTACAGGGTTTTTCAGCAAACCTGATTTATTAGCTAGTTAAATTTAAATGGTGCCAGTGTCAACTTTTATTTAGTTTTAAGTATCTATGTTTTGTGATGTCCAATTTGTCCTTTCTTCTTACTGAGGCTGCTGAGCTGCAATTTGAACAGTCTCTGCATCATCATCCTCATTCTTTATCACCACAGCTTCTCAATTATCATATTTTTATATATATTTCACAGCTACTGGCAGTTGGCCATGTATGCAAAATCCACATGAGCAGAGAGTAAGGTTTTATTTTATTATTTTTGTGTTGTTAAATATTATATATTTACTGTGTTATTCGAGGCTGTCTTTTCACCTGTGTGTTCTGAGTGAGGAAAACCTAATGTACATATCTTGTAATTAATATAAGGCTATAATTATAAAATCTCTGATGCAATGCTTTAAAAAATCCCTGAATAATTTTTGTGAAATATATATTAGCATTTGAATTGTGATACGTTGCTTGAGCGTATAAGTTTTTAAATATTAAAGCATGTTTTTAAAAAGTGCAATTCTGCCCCAAAATTAATGTGCTTTCTCATTATATGCCACCAGATATCTTCTCTTCTGGAAAACTACAAGGTGATGGCTCAGATAGAAAAGGCAGAGCATGAGAGGAAAAAGTATGTGACTCGCAGGAGTAACCTCTACAGACAGGTATGTTTTGATGTATTCATAGTTTGTTCGCTCATTTTTTCTCTCTTTTAACTAGTCATAAGATGGTCATACGTGGATTTATATAGGTCACAAATACTATTTTTTTTTAATTTATGCTGCTTTTGAATTAGTTCTATTGTTGTTGTAAATGAACACTTAGGAAAGGTTGAACCAGCCAAATGTATCTCACCAAAATGTTTTTTTTTGTTTTGTTTTTTGTTTTAAATTTATGAACAAATAATAATTTCCATTTCTAGTCATCAATGCCATTTACTTCTCAGGATAAATATGGAGGGTCGGTAGCAGGTCTTAGGAGGAAAGGGATGTCTACATTTTCTAGTATGAGGTAAAGTGCTTTTCATTAACTTAGGAGTTATTTAGTCTGAAACATACAGATCTTAAGAATAAAATTCTGTTTTGTTGCCTTTGTCAATATCATTGACATCTTAAAACTACGCTGATTTCTGATACAGGATTTTTTAAATTGTTAGTTACTACACCATAACCATGTCAAAAGCTCTCTCCATTTAATACAAATTTCATAGCCTTTCATCTCATTTCTCTCTTTTTCCTTAGCTTTATAAAACTATCACCATATTGGTTTTGTTTCAGATTAAAACAAAACAAAACAGCTCACTTTATTGAGGTGGCTTGAATTGAGATATTACGACTCAAATTTCTTGCACTCTTTGTTGGGAATAAAATAGATGAACAATTTTTCATAAGTAAACTATCTAAGGCAAAACTCATGGCTTAAATTGTGTACTGTTATTAAGATTAAAACACTGCTTTCAACAACAATAATTTTTCGTGTACATGCCACCATAATTTCTCTCTCTGGATTATGTAGTTCTACAGATAGTAAAGTCCCAGGAGATTTGGAGCCAAGTGTGACTGTAGACAGCTTTGAACCCCTGCCCAATGAGTTTTTTACTGAGCCTGCAGCCCTAGTCAAAAGTAAGTATTTTTTATATTTTCTTTGTGATTTTCCATCTCAGAAGTGAAATATACCATTGCAAATGAAATGGAATGTAACCCTTAACAGGGTAATTTTTTAAAACCAAGTTGTTGAGAGCAAAATCGTATTTAAGCAAAAAGATCAACAAAGAGGTGCGGTGCTGAGTGAATCAGAACATTAGCCTGCTGAAGTTTGTAGATGTTATAGGCGGTGAAAGCTGGTATGATATGTGCCTGAATGAAAAACATTTCCATTGGTTTTTCTCTTTCCTTCTGAAACAGGTATAAAAAGTTATTTGATTAAAATTATGAAGGAAAGTCAATTTATTTTTTGACTGAAAAATATAAGCTCAAACTGAAGTTTTTTCTTTTTCTTTTTCTTTTTCCTTTTCTTTTGGATCGCAAAATAACTTAAAATACTGCTAATTGATTAACACGGTTTTCAAATTGAAAATTCAGTGACATCACTTTATTTCTTTGCCAATTAGTTGACTGTCTGGGCTTGCGATAGATTTCTTGGATCTTGTATATGAAATATTAATAGTTTTGGCCCCAATGAAAAATTCCCGTTATGTCTTTGATTTTAGCTACAAAGCTGGCTCACAGACACAGTGTTCCAGAGTTTCAGCCAACTGAGATTTCCAAGCTCCATCCTATTCGCAAGCATCTGCTGATGAGAAAGTCTTTGAGATGCAAGGTGAGCTGCGAAAACGGGAGTTTCATTTTTCAAGTAGTGTGGACTGTTGAGTCATATGCATCATATATTATCATTTTTTTTTTTGTTGCTAATGAGATTTTCACACCATATATTTCAACTGAATGTCTAATACTTTTGCAGAAAAGTTGTACCACATATCTTCTTCCATTGAATGTCTAAAACACTCGGTTAAAACGGTTTTGTTTTCTGAGATCACAACAGTTGCATTTAGTCTCAAGCCATAGTTTATATAAATCATGATCAACATGTTCCCCAATCAGTCAATGATAAATGCGTTTTGTTTTCTAGGTAAGTCTGCATAAAGGACCTAAATAACAATTAATATCCTTTATTCCACCTGATAAACTTTTCCCTAATGTTGTATTCATAGAAACATAATTAAACGTAACATGAAGGAAATAGCCTACTCTTTTTTATTTTTTTTATTTTCAGGAATGTGAGCACAATGTGAGCAAAGGGGATTTTAACATAAATTCGATCAAATTCAAAATCCAGCTGACTGCTCAGTGAGTATTCATCCTATTATTATGGGTACTTATACCAAAGGGGGGCGCGGTGGCCCAGGGGTAGAACATCGGCTTCCGACGCAAAAGGTCCCGAGTTCGAACCCTGGCTGTTGCAATCCCTACTGGTTGGGTCGGTGTCAGTATAATGTGACCGGCTGAGACAGGAGTCATGGTATCCCCACCCTGTCTCGTGTGTGGCAGCACATAAAATTGTCAGACGTCCGTCTTGGGGCCCGTCCACGATATAGCCTATAAGTTGCTGACGTTGGACGTTAAAACCCAACCAACCAACCAACCAACTTATACCAAAAGCAAGATTTTATATTGTGTTTGGTGGAATGTCTTATAAAGTCATATATACTGGTCTTTCGTAAGAGAGAAAAAAATATTAACAGAATAAAAACGATTTCAAGTTAACCTGTTGTCTCCAACCAGATTACCTACTTCTCAAATACTGGCTGCACGCAATGCTTGCTAACAAATTTTTTTGGTTCAGCAGCAAATATGTTGCCTTGATTTGTTTTTAGAATACCCGAGATCTTGAAAGGAGCTTAAATGTTCAAAAAAGTTAAAAATACATTCTTAGGTGTAAAAGCTAACCGGTGTCATTTTCCTCATAAACATCTAGATTAGTTTGCTAGTTGTCCTAAAAACAATTGAGCCTTGAGAATCTTCTGTTCTATGTAACCTTTTGGAGCAAGTTTTAATGTTAAACATACTGCTTTGCTCAAGTTAGTTTATTTGGTGTGTTCAAATAAAGGATTAAATTTTGTCTTGAAGAACCATATAATGTATAAGATACTGTTCTATTGAATTTTTTTTTTTAGTACATAAGTATATAACCTCTTTATTATGTCCTAGGAAAAAAGAAGTAGTGCTGAAATGCCAAAGTACAATCCAAGGAAATAGAAAGGAACACTAGTTACAATGTTGCCTTAAATTGTTCATCTTTGACAAGTTTAAGGATCCCTTAGGTTTTTCAAAGAATCTTGTCTAGAGTTTGATCAAACAAGTTTCAATTCTGAAAACTATTTCAAAACATATTTTCATGTTTGTTTTTTTTTCCTTGATACAAAAAAAAGTTGTAACAGAGATCAACTTTTTTTTTTCTTCTTTATTTTAGTGAAGATTTTGCAATGATGGCAAGGAAAAAAGCTGCAATATAATATTTATATTAATCAATTGAAAAAAATTGTGTTGTTATTCTCACGGCCGATTAAATCGGCCGTAAAGTCGCTGCTGTGGTGTTTCGGCCGATTAGATCGGCCGTAAAAGAGGGTTTATTTTATGGCGGACTAAAGAGTCTGTACACCGCCTAATAAATCGAAACCACTCTTATAGGAATAAAGAAGAGTTCCACTTCCTTCCAGTGTTGTTTTGAATGCAGACAACAGCTGTTTTCAGCTCAAACTTTGTTTACATGTTGACACTCGATTTTCTCTTGAAAGCTACAAACTCTAACAATTTATAACCAAGGAGCAGGTCCATCAGGAAGGAAATTACTTACTCGAGAACAAGTTTTAGATGTCATAGATGGTTAGATTAATGATTATTTTGATATTTTCAGTTATTTTATCTAGATCTAGATCTAGTACAGTAGTAGTGGCAGTGAAGGCAGAGAGCCAGTAGTTAGATCTAGATCTAGAATCTAGATCTAGATTTAGATCTAGACCTGAAGATTCAGTTCCAAGAGCAATTGAGATAGAAGTAGATAGAAACGGAGATGTAGATCTAGATGTAGATCACAGTGAAGGCAGGGAGCCAGTAGTTAGAACTAGATCCAGTTAATAAAGAGACCTGAAAAACCAGCTAAGTACTCAATCTATTTCTGCATGCTTTTTACATGTATTCTATTGTGTTGACAATGGTCAGAGAGAAATCTTAGGCTCTACTTGACGTTTATGTTCACTTGTTCTGTTGCATGAATCTGCTACAGCTGGTATACTCTTGGTGTGAGGCTATTAGACCTATACATTTTCTAAAAACTGAATACATTCTCTACAACTTTTATTCTTATCTTTTTGAGCTAAACATTTTGGTTTCCAAGTTATTTGGTGACAAAGTAGATATTTTTTAGGCTAGAAACCTGACCTTGGCTTTTCAAGGCCAAGGTCAAAGTCTTAAAACACTTGTATGGTACCGAAACCCGCTTCAAAATTTTCTAGACCCTCTCAGCTTTCAGAAAATGTATAGGTTTTATGGTTTATAAAAAATATTTGCTGCCTCCCAGTCCAATTTATGACCCCTATATAAATTACCAAATATAGCCCGACACCACACACTGAATACTAGCGACACTTGTAGGGTTAATGTAACTTTTAAAATCTCAGGCCCATGTAAAAAAATATTCAAATTTTTTTTTCTGACAAGTAAAAACAGCAACCCCACACCTTTACCATATATTGACCAGTAGAATTAAGTAAAACTCGACGAAGAGGGGCAGTGATAGAAGATCCTCATTAGGAAGCTAGATAGCACTAGCAGTAGGAAGTCTTCCGATAAGAAACCTGCTTTATTGCAAGTGCTTTGGCTTTAAATATTCAGGAGCCAGGCCACATCCTGATCATGGCTCCTAAATATATCTGCCTGTTCCTTTCCCCCCAACCCCCTTCCCTCCCCCTCCTAATGCTTGGGATTCTCTATAAGATTTTCCTTATAAACAGGCCTAACCTGCGATCTTGATCCATCCCTTCTTGGCAAATCTGAGATTTGCATGAGACTGGGGACAATTATTTCACTGGTGTTCTCTATACTGTTATTCCTAGGTCGCCCAAGTTCGTCGTCCGAACTGACAAACAACACAGGAGAAAGGTTTATCTGCGGAGTATTCATAAAAGTCAATAACCTTCTGTACTTATCATTGGATATAAGGTTTGAAGCAAGCATTCTCCAGCTAATGCGAGTTTTGAATGTAACAAGTGATACATAGATAACTAGGATTTAATCTAGACACAAAGTATTCCTTTATCTTTAAGGACTGAAATTAATATTTAAACAAACATCTTTAAGAAAGAAAAAGGAAAAATATTTCATAAATCTATGATATAACTAAAGAAGTGGTTCACACTTTATCTCCAAAATTACATACTGAAACTGAAACTGTCTTATCCTTTGGTGTGCTTGCTTGGGCTTTCCGCTTTGGTCTGCCTGAACCGTTACTCTTGAAACAAATTAAACACATGCATCAAATGTAAAGGCGAGTACATATAAGTGTTTAAATATTAAATACAATTTTTGTTTTAACGTGCAAAAAGGGTGGTAACATTTCGTTTACTTTTGTAAAGGGACTTAATTCCTTGAACTTTGATTAAAATAACCACACAAAAAACAACAACCAACAACAAAGAAATCAAATAAAAAATTATTGATTTCACATTTATGCAGGGGATTTGAATATGATTTGTTTAATACTCTGATAAAACATGACAGATTAAAACAAATGCTTCAGAACTTGAGTACTGGTATATATCAAATAATCCACCCCAAAAGGCAGAGTAAGGTACTAGATCCAAACTTCTTCAAATTTTCTCCCAATTTGTTTAGTGAGTGTGCGACAGAGCCTATAACCTATGGGTATGTGCAGCGACTTCTGAAAGATGTTACATTTTGAGCTCAACAACATTATCTTCATAGGATTAGAATGTATGAATAACTAAATCATACAGATGAATACAAAATTATTTCTTTGCACAGAGAGATACCAATAGCAGACATGCAGAGAGCATGATACATTTTTTTATTTCATGTTATACATAAAAGACTTTTTTTTCATTGAGTAAAGTGCCATTTTAATCAGATAGCTGTAGCTAAAAAAAAAAAAAAAAAAAAAAAGGCCAACTTCCTTGTAATTCAAAGTAAAAATAATGTTGAGTGCAAGGATTATCTCAAAGAAAACGCCTTGAATAATAATAAAAATAATAATAATAATAATAATAATAATAATAATAATAATAATAATAATAAATAATAATAATGATTCGGCATATTCATCACTGGGATACAACTTTGGTATATGTCAGATTGTGCCAAAATACAAGTGATAGATTTCATTTTCACTTTAACAACGATATATCTAACTTAACATTCCGATTTGAAAATGGGCTTATAAATAGATTTTGCTTTTTCTGATTTAAAACGTCTGTCCAGCATTAACCCATGAGGCGCTTTAAATGTAGCCCGACAACCAGATGGCCAGTCTGGGTGTTAAAAAATGGGATGTGGCAGTACGGTTCACTTGGTTAACTGATGCTCTGAGTGTTGCGCTGTTAACGCCGATATTTTTTCCATTATTTCTAGTTATAAGCTCATAAAACTATATAATTCTATTGTTCTGAGAAGTTGGTTAATTTCACTATCTTGTTTGTTTCTGCTTTTAAGTAATTGTTTATCACTAATCGTGTGGGAGGAATAAAGGAGAAGCCAGTTAATACTTTGTTTCCTGCCGGTAATCACAATTAAACTTATTTAATTTTATATAGCTGTGGGTGTAGTATATTTCAGTTTGAATCCCTTTTTACATGGAACAATATTCCTCCTGTGTTTCTTGACTGAAAGGGTAATGCGTACCCCTAATTGAAAGTTCTACAATACAGAAATGGAAATGTCAGCTGGGGACCATACCTTTGGCCTCCTGCTTGTCAATCCAGAGCACTAATGTTAGAGATATCTGGCGGTTTATATTGCTAAAAGTGCAATCTTCAAATTAATGTTATGTCCCATAGGTTTCCTACACAGATGGTGGAAAAAGAGCGACGGCACCAAAGATTTGAACCTTAAGACCTCCTGCTCCTAAGTCCCGAGCCCTGGAGACTGAGCTATCTTTACGCCACTACTTAGCCATCACTGATAATATTTAATTTTAATATGATCTACATCCCACGAATTTCTAGAAAATCATCAGACCAGATTTTTGGACACCTGCCGAGTAACACATTGTCTGCTTGAGAACGCAGGTCACGGCAAACAGAGCTATTGTAAGGCGTTAATGATTAAAGAATATCAAGCGAATCACCGGCAGTTACAGCATGTGTCAGCCTACGATACAAATAAACTCAGTGCAAAAGTGAGCCAATTGTAATATCAAGCCTACAGTCACACAAACACAGCATATCTGAGTTCAACATGCAATGTGGTCAGACCCGTTTCACATAAGTGTGTATGTGTGTCTGTCTTTGTGTCTCGTGGGTCAGCACTTGACACTTCTATGTGAATCAGTCAAAGCATGGCTTTCAGCACCATTTTCACCTACATCAATGGTTCAACCGTCTCTATACATGGGGACTAAACACTGCCAGGTTACCCAAGATCTCTAAAGAGGGTATCTTGCTCCTTCCTCAGCCCTTTCCTTTCTTAGAGATCCAGGCCATCATCAGTGATATAACCGTCATAATGTAACTGTGACTAGAAGGCTGAGAATCATCCAAACTACTCATTGATTTAATTGATTGACATTTTAAAAACATGTACACCCATTCACAACTTTCTCACGTCATAGAAAAAGGAGGAATAAAGGATGAATGAAGGCCCGCTACCAGTGGCAGTTACTCGCACCCAGCATTGCCCTGTTGGGAGGTGCTAAGTCAGTGAAGTAGCCGCGAGCGGAACCAGTAGTTCTTTCACAGCAAGGCAGTCAACTGGCGCACTGCGCTTAAAGGGATAAGGAAATTAAACTGTTTTTATTGTCTCAAAAGTAGCGAGAATTATTTATGCCAAAATTGTAGCACTGTAAAGTTATAAGGAGATTTTCTCATATGAATTAATTGGACCAGAAAAATATTCAAGAAATCCTGTTTACCTTCCGTTTATCCGAGTTGCCTGACTCTTGTCTTCCATGGCCTGGAAAGCAGTTCGGAAACACATTTAAAGGAATAGTTTGTGCACATTATTAGTTTTAGTTAACAAAAAAAAGGTCTATTTTTTGCTATCAAAACTAATCGTACTGGGTCGAAAATTATATCAAATCAAACGTTATCTCTTGCACTACATTTTCAAAGATTAAGGCTATCATTCAGATTCATGCACAGGGTCTTAAAACAAACAGAGGGAATTCTTGAGGCACCGCTCTGAAACTCCCAATCACTATTTCACCAGTTTATGTGATTTTTAGACATGATTAAACATTACTATTTATATGAAACAGTATGTATTACACATAAATCAAAACAGAAAGAAACTGTAAATCCATGATGTTATTCTACCTGTGGCCAGCCCATACTGCATCTTATCCTCTCAATTTTTTTTCAAAGGCAGTGAAGGATTATAAGGCTGGTTGTCTCAGGGCCTTCATTACAATCTATATCTATTTTAAGTTACCTGTGTTTTGACCGATTGGTGACAGGAAGTCTGGAAACTCCATTTCCTGAACATTTCGCATCCCCTTGCACACAGTCGAGTTCAACTTGGCCTGCTTCTTATGCGTCACATTCCCTGACTTAGCTGTGGCTGCAAGAGAGATAGAGACACTAATAAGGCTTCTTTCCTTAACACATCTACTATGTATGGCTGATCTATGCTGCAATGGCTCATTTGAATGGAACACAATATAAATTGGTTGCCAACATGTGAAGCAGCCATGGTGATCAGGCAAAAGACAAAATCTTGTTTGGACACTTAGTTATTTCTACTTTGAAAGCACCAAATGCACTTTGGAGGTTGAAAAAATCATAGCTCTATTATTTCCAAATTCAGAGATAATCCTTTGAAAATTTTTAAACAGGTCAATATAGAGTGTTTTTATCTGTTTTGAGAGTTCTTACTCAAAGCTTATCAGCGATTTGTGCCTGAGCATCCATATTTTATGAACTTAAGGGATATAAATGTGTGCTCTATACCCAAACTACTGTATCTGTGATCTGTGTCTACCCTGGTCTACCGGCCCTCTTTGATTAGTTTTAAGGATCCAACGTTTACCTTTTTCTCACTCAGTCACAGGAAAAAAAGAGGAATTTGTGTGGAAAGTTTTTTTTTTTTTGCTTAAGCCAGAAATTGGCTCAGAAAAACTGGTCAGAAAATTATTTTTAATAGAGAGTTATACTTTTGACACTTGTGGAAAATTTTATACCTCCAAATACCTTGAAATAAGTCAGATGCATCTTCTCATCATTCAGACTTTAGTGTCATAAAGCATTTCTAAATCAAAGTCAAAACTCAGGCAATAAAGTGAAAGCATATTTCAAGAAATATCATAATATAAAATACCGTTTATATTCTATTTTGGGGGGCATAGAAACAATAGCAATGTTTCCCACCTTCTTCAGTAGTGAATAAATATACTTAAGCACAGAAAAAACCCCACACAATATACTAAGATTATGGTTAGTGCACATCTTACATGATCCATAGCTGTAGGTGGAGCTATAAGTGTACTGTGAGCTGCCCCCTGTGCCTTGCTGATCTCTGTGCCAGGCTAGTAGAAGCAACGATGAGATCAGATAAGATAACATGAGATAAAATAATAGGAGATAAGATAAAATGAGAGAAGCGTGAGCAAGTTGGTTTCTGAACCCATAAAGCGTGGCATGCCAGATGACTGCCTTGCTGTGAAAGAACTACTGGTTCCGCTAGCAGCGACCTCACTGGCTTAGCACCTCCCAACTTTGCATTGCGGGGTGCCAACAAACGGCCACTGGTAGTGAGCCTTTATTCATCCTTTTTTCCTCCTTTTTCTATCACACGGGAATTTGTGTACATGCTCTTAAAGGGTCAACCAATGAAATCAATGAATAGTTTGGAGGATTCTCAGCCTTCCTGTCACATTATGACGGTTATAACACTGATAATAGCCTGTATCTTCAAGAGAGGAGAGACCTAGAGACCTGAGGAATGAGCAAGACCCCCCCTCCCGTAGAGATCTTGGGTAACTTGGCGGTGTTCAGTCCCCGTGTATAAAGACGGTTGGACCATTGAAGTAGGGGAAGATGGTCATGAAAGCCATGGTTTGACTGATTCAGATAGAAGTGTCATACATCGCCCCACATGACACAAAGACAGACAGACAGACACACACATACAAACATATGTGAAACAGGCCCTGGCTACATTGCATGTTGAAATCAGGCCTGTTCTATTCGTGTGTCTGTGGGTTTGTAATTAGAATTGGCTCACTTTTATACTGTACGCTATTGAGTTGTTTTTTTATAGTAGGCCGAAACATACTGTAACTGCCCGTGCTTCTTTGATCATTACCGCCTCAAGTGACTTGTGTTCTCAACCAGACGGTGCGATACTTGGCAGCTGGCCAAAAATCTGGTTGATATTTTTCTAGAAATTCGTGGGACGTAGATCTAATTAAATTTAAATATCATTAGCGTTGACTTAGTAGGGATGTAAAGATAGCTCAGTCTCCAGTGCTCGGGACTGAGGAGCTGGAGGCCCAAGGTAAAAATCAGATATTTGATCAGAAGGTTCAGTGTCATGTGTCTTGGGCAATGTTACATTATGGCACACATAAGACAGGGCGGGGAGACCTGGACTCCTGGACTCCTATTTCAGCCCATCACATTAAACAGCTCTACACAGCAAATAAAACTAAAATAATTTTAACAAAGCAGTAGTATTGGTATTCCTATGACCATTTCACATTCAACTGTCAATCCAAGATGTTGTTCTACCATGAGCAGGCCAAATACTAATATCCTCTTAACTGTTTTTCAATAGGGCAGTGAAGGATTTAATGTCTCCTTGTCTACGGGCCTCCATTACAATAAACGAATTATTGAAACTTACTGGTGTTCTGGCTGATTGGTGACAGGAAGTCAGGAAATTCCGTTTCCTGAACGTTTCGCTTTCCCTTGGACACAGTTGAGTTCAACCTGGCCTGCTTCTTGCGTGTCACATTCTCGGACTTAGTTGTGGCTGCAAGAGAGGTAGAGACAATAAAAAGCTTTTTATCTTAACACATCTACTATGTATGGCTGATCTATGTTGTGACGGATGATTTGAATGGAACAAAATATAAATTGGTTGCCAATATGTGAAGCAACCATGGTTAATCAGGCAAAAGACGACATTTGGACATGTTTCATTACTTATAATATGTTAAAAAGCATCAAATGCACTTTAGAGATTGAAAACAATGTATTATTTCCAGAACCAGAGAAACATAGTTGTTTTAATTTTTTTAATTTTGAAAGTTCTTAATTCAAAACTTCTATCCGCAACTTGTGCCTGACAGTGTGATTATTAATTTTTGTCTTACAGGGGGTGTAAATAATTATGCACTACATATTGCTGAGTTTTTTTTTACACTTATTTTAAGTTACCTAGCACCCAAATAATGCCTGAGTAGAGGAGCAGAAAGTACAGGTGACGTCTGGTTAGTTCCCTTTACATTCTCCCACCAAATCATTTAACATTTTAGGCATTAAGCATCCATATTTTGTAGAACTTAAGGGATGGAAGTGTGTACTCTGTACACATACTACTGTGTACATGTTTGTCCCCTCTGTGAGTAAATAGTTCTGCGGATCAAGAATTTAATTTCTCACTCTCAGGAAATAGGAAGTATTGGCAAGGTCATATGATTTTGCCCTGAACTCTCTCCAAACCAAAGCCCTCCCGGGCCTTTTTATTCCCTTAGCTAAGACATAGGAGATTACTCTATATCCCTTTCGACCATTTCTTTTTTTATAAAAGTTTTTTTTTTCAAGGATTTTCTTTACAAAAGTTTTTTTTTAATATATCATCAGATAGGAAAATGGATAAACTTTCAGAAAACATACTTCAATGTGGTTTTTATAAAAAAAATAATGGGGGAAAAAATTACAAAAATTGGAAAAAATTGACTTTTGTCTGTTATTCTTGTTACTTGTGTGTGCTTTGCATCTAGCAACTCTGAGAGAATTAAAAATATAGTAAAGAAGAATGAAAAGAGTGTGGAGAATAGATACAAGTTGAATTGTTGGATTTTGGTTACAATTTGGCTAGAGTTTATCAGCAACATTCACCAAAATATCAGTCCAGTCTTCTTTAGGTCTAAATCTATTTTGACTGTTCCGATCGGTACTTGAACTTGGTTCTTGCTCTTCATCCTCACTCATCTCGTAAACTTCAATATCTGATTCATGTTGAGCATCTATACTTTGTTCCATAGTTAGCGATTGGAGGAAATAAAACGTCTTTATGAAGATAGATACCATTGAAATGCGATGGGACACATTCAATCGCATTTGCTTAAAGGAGGCTTTGTAGCATTCAGTCGCATTAGCTTGTAAAGACCTAAGTCAGAAATTGGTTCATAAAAAGGGTAAGAATATGCTTTTGAGTAAAGATTGTCGAGAGTTCCAACAACTGTAGGAAATTTTACAGGTCTGTGTATAACCATTTAATGTCTAGCCCAGTATCTAAATAAAACCACGACTTATCACTAGTCAGTGTGATTCTTAGACAATATATTTAGCATTTGAATTTATATTTATAAAAGAATTAAGATACAGTGAGTCTTTTCATAATTTTTTTTTAGACTAAGTTTTCAATGTGTTTCCAATTGGATAGGTGAGTTTGCACATTTATTGATTGTAATACTGTACTCACAAGTTGATTATTTCCTTCTTTTGTTTAATCATTATTGTTGTAAACTGGACTTGATCGTATTGAAAGTGCTCTTAGCGTGGGTGGTTATACCATGGTCAGACAGATGAGGGAAGCTTCTGGATTAGTTTTCTGTTTTTATTTAAAGCGTCTCCTGCATGTCTTAGGCAAGAATTGAGTTGATCCAGTGACTGTTATTTCCCTTGGATGCGGATACTGTTACTGTTAGTTCAGCATGTCAGTAGACTCTAGCATGGTGGTCAGTGATTAAGTCTACATTACATATACTATCAATTAGCTATCCTAACATGATGTTGATGTTCTTTTTGTTGCTGCTGTTGTTACTGTTATTATTATTTTTATTATTATTATTATTATTATTATTATTATTATTATTATTATTATTATTATTATTATTATTATTATTATTATTTTTGGTTAAGTAGACATATGTCTAGTAGTAGGTTTGTCTGCTCTTTGGGACTAACAAGATATTTAATATATAATCATGGGTTGTCTTACTATCAGCAAGTTGTTGTCGATTTATCTAAGCTAAATGTCCTTTTCTTTGTATGATGTGCCCTGTATTTAGTTTTTACTTTCTTTTGCAGGCTACTTATTATTACAATGAGATATATTAAGGCTAAAATTGACTTCAAATTCAAATCTTACATGATCCATAGGTGTAGGTGGAAGTATAAGTGTACTGAGAGCTGCCCCCTGTGCCTTGCTGATCTCTGGGCCCGGCTGGAAGTAAAGATAAGATCAGAGAAAGATAAGCTTTGATAATTATAATAGAATAAGATATGATAAAATAAGTGTGAGTACTATCCTTCCACCATTTCAATATGAATGTTTGTAAAATAGTGGTTTCCCAAGCGTTTATTAGTGTCGTGAAAAAGTTAAAAGTTCAACGTCAGCAGCAAGGCTATTTTGTGGATGGTTCCCAAGACTTAAAGACTGACAATTTTATGTGCTGCCACAAAGAGGCAGTTGATGATATCAGGAATCCTGTTTTGGCTCGTCACATCATACCAACAGCGACATCAGCAGAAGCAGATGAAATCGAACAACAAATAAATTTTCCCAACCCTCTGCTACTTGCTTGAGTACAAGATAGGATTAGATAATAAAAAATGACACGCCCAAGAGCACAGAGCCTACAGGCAAGAAATAAATGCAATTTACATTATAAAATAGTGAAGGCAATTTTCACAAGTCAGCAAAGTTGACGGTGGATTATTTTGCATCCATTGATTTAAACAGATATCAAATCAAATTAAAACAAGGTCTCTTACACCTGATGTTTTTTTTTTCTTAAATTTGTTAATGCTTTTTTTTTTTCTCTAAATGAAGACAAACAAATTGTAACATATTATTTTCAAAGCAATTATGATCCTCAGTTGAACAATTGAGACATGCGAAATAAAGAAAAGTCAAGAAATTCCAAAACCCCTAAAAACAAAAAATTATGATATTGAAATATATCTAAAACCTAAAACATAAGACTAAGACCAACAACAGAAAATTAAAACAGATAACTTAAACTTACAGGAGATAGACACCCATTCCAAATTGTCTGTGTCTTGTTGTGATGAGCGATCACAAGTCCAGTCCCAACAAATTTTGCTTGAGGCCAAAGGTAGCAAGGGACTGCCGGGACCTGTACCCAAGGCTGCCATAACTGTAAAAAAGTGATTTGAAAATAACTGAAAAATTAATTCCAATGAGTTTCATGTGTGTCCTGCAATAGCCATTAATTTATTAGACGAACAAAATTGATACCTCTTAATTAAAGTAAATTCAGGTTAAATGACAAAAAAATATGTATTAATAGTTTTAATAACAGTCAAGGTTTATTAATGAGCCTGCGGAGAGTATTAATTTGTAAGTCGTGGCATGTGTGGAATAATGCCACATATTCATAGTATGATTGCCTAGAGAGATATTGGCTCATCCCATAATTTCCAAGTTCACAGTGTATTTAAAGCTTTTTAAATTCATTATAGATCACTTATATTTTTTGCCTTATTGCTAGGATCATGTTATTCATATATAGAGCAGAAAGATTTTTTTTTAATTAATGTACTTCTAGACAAATAAACAAATTGTTCAGACAATACCACAAACATGATGATCATCACAAGTCTAAGGTTTATTTCAAAGTTAAAAAAACAAAACCTTAACCAAGTCAACGTTCTAGAAATCAAATACAATAAAAGAATACTTTCTACTTTCTATAAACCCTTATAAACAATTGTTTATTTGATGTAGACGGTAAAAACAAACTCTTTGCCCACTATTTTTTTTATATTTCATTGCCCTGCAGGAGTCATAGTTGCCCATAAATCTGCCAGTGTTGATTACATGTCTTTCAACAGATGCATTACAAAACCCTTATAACATAATTACATTTTATGCCTGATGGCCCAGGTTCAATCCACGGTTTTAGAGATCAGAAGTTACACAAAATATATGTAAGTGCAAAAGAAATACTAATGCAATTTACAATGAATAGCATACATAGCTAGCTATTCATCAAACCAACAAAATTTCAGTATCCTAAATAAAAGTAGATGCAAATTAAATCTTTTAAAAAAGCACATACTGCTATAGTCGTCCCTGGCAATCTCTGGACTTGACCCATCTCCATGCTTCTGTGAGCCTCTGTCTTCAATGGTCCACACCTGTGTGCTGTTTTGCCTGTTTCCACTCTTTGTGCCTTTCTTTTCAGCTCGATCTCTTAAACAGTATCCTTTGTTTACATTTTTCTGGGCACACCCGCTCTCCAGACTTGCTTGCTTTTTTCTGCTTTTCCTTAACTGTGCTTTGTTCCTTTTACCACATGCTGCTTGTGCAGACTGCTTTCTTGTGTCAGGTGATTCCACGTTCAGAGTCAGGCTAGTGTCAGCACTTGCGGAGCTGTTTTTGTCACTCTCTTTATCTCCAGTGTCTCTCTTCCATACTGCCGACAGTAACTTTCTTTGTTTCCGTTTCTGCTTGAAATAGTTTTTTTTTTAACTTTTACGTCAGTGAGTAAAAACCTTATGTATTCACAAAAAAATTCTCATAATTCAATAGGAGATGGTTATAAAAAAAAGAAACCTGAAAAGGTGCGAAGGAAGGGGCTGGATGAAAGTCAGTTTATTAATTAGTTGATATGATTTAATGAAAGATATCTTTACATTATCTACATTTAAACCTTCAAAGAGGCATTTTAGATTAATTTGTTGTGTTGCATCCAACGTTAGCACTATATGGTCTATATCGTGGAAGGGGCCCAAGACTAACATTTGAAAAGTATATGTGTTGCCACACAGAGGCAGTGCAGGGATACCATGACTTGTCGCAGCCAGTCACATTAAACTGACACCAACCCAACCAGTAGGGACAATTTTGGTCTAGTAAATAGTGATAAGTAGACATTGGGATTGATTAATTATTAAAGAAATAAGGTCCCGAGTCCAAACATTTAAATTGAAATAAAGATTTTCAATGTTGACGTCTATTTTGAATGCATTTTAACTAAAAAGACTGATAAAAAGTACATTACTGTGCATTTGGGGACATCATCAAACTGGAACAGTGGCGGTACATCTTCTTGGTCTTGTTGCAATTTCTCTATTTTCTTATTCCTGTGAAGGAAAGCAAATTTATGACTTGTATATTCCTTTAAAAAATCTTTTGGGTGTAACCTTCCTTTTATATTTATTCATGAGGTGTGCACTACATTTACACTGGACCACTGAAATTCTTGTAAACCTCACATTTGATGATAGTACAGCTAAATTTTGTATCAATTGAAAACATTGGTTATATGTTAAGTTCACAAAAAATTTCTCTGGAAACAATACTAAAGTACGAGGAAAAAAGATTAGGGTAAAATCTTCTTGTTCGTGATCTTGCTCTTCAGTTCTGTGCAACACATGTCATCACCAATGACAGCATAGTTTGTAATTGAGTGTTTGCAGCATATCTTTTTTGAAAATTTGAGAACAAAAGACCCAAAGAAAAAACTCATAGACATTCCTCACCCCTTCACCCCCAAAAAGAAATCTATAAAAGAAAAAAAAAAGATAAGATCAAAATTCTAATTACATAAGAAACAAAATGTCAAAGAACTTAGCCTGAGGCACAAGCACAAGAGTGTCTAATAAATGCAAAAAACAAAAGCAGCTCAGTCTTTAACTAAATTAATCATGACTACATTGTTCCTGACATTTTGGGCTGAAGTGTGAGAATGAATGGGTCTAGAGCTATCCTACCTTAAAAATGCAATACAATGGTTTTGCCAAGAGTGTTTGCAGATTTGGTGAAAGTTAGGTGCTATTTTCTCACCTTTCTGTAAAATTGTTCAAATCCACTTACACAAAGACAACACGGCATGGTATAAAGAATATTCATAAAAGATGTTTTAAAATCTTTCAACTCAAAAGAGTTTTTAATGAGAGAAATCATGTGAAAGCAAAGAATGTTTTGTTAATTTTAAATCTAAAATTAGTAAGGAATAATATTGAACCAAAAGAAAAAAACAACTGACAAAATATAAAAATCAAAATCAGAAAAAGAAAATGTAGCATAAAACCTTGGATGGCCCTTCCTCTTCTTCTGTTTATCTTTTTGAAAACCCTCAAAGACAGTATCTGAGATAGACAGTCGTAATTTTTTCATTAAAAAAAAAAAAACAGCACCTGGGAAATGTACACAATATATAAAACCAGAAACAAAGTTTTAAGAATTTTTTATTTCTCCAGTCTTTCATCAACATTTCTTACAGGGGGTTTAAAGACAGAATTGGGTTGCAATGGCTTGGCTTTTCATGAAAAAAGGCAGGGAGGGAGAGGGAAAGGGAGAGGGAGAGAGAAAGAGGAGAGAGAGATAGATAGATAGAGATATAGATAGATAAAGAGAGAGAGAGATTGTGTGTGTTTTTGGAGGGGGAAGGGCAGGTAGAGAGAGAGAAAAAACATAAAAGACCCTCAAAGACAGTGTCGGAGGTAGACAGTAATGGTTGTTGTTTTTTATAAAAGGAAAAAAAAACAAAAAAAAAACCAACAATGTGAAAATGGAAATGTGATATAAAATTAGGAACAAAGTTTTAAGAATTTTTTTTTACCTCCCCCCAACTTTCATCAACATTTCTTTCAAGGGGTGTAGAGACAAAATTGTATTCCAATGGCTTGGCTTTTCACGAAAAAAAAGAAAAGGAAGGGAGAGAGTTAAAGAGAGAGAGAGAGAGAGAGAGAGAGAGAGAGAGAGAGAGAGAGAGAGAGAGAGAGAGAAGAGAGAGAGAGAGAGAGAGAGAGAGAGAGAGAGAGAGAGAGAGAGAGAAAGAGAGAGAGAGAGAGAAAACAAAACATTTTTCCAACAAGTGGTAGTTTGACATGATCTGGAATTCCATTTAGGTTTGTGTCTTTTGGGCCTCCATGAAGAACAGAGGTTAGTGACGTTAGTTAAGGTAGTTGAAAAGTTGGACAAGCTGAAGACGAGCGGCCAGATCTTTTGAGTATTTTGTGCTGATACCATTGCAATTATCCATCTACTTGTGCTTACCCAAGAGTGTTTAGTCAAAGTTGAGGTATTCTTTGACTGTTAAAGTCAAAGTTGAGGTATTTTTTGAGTGTTAAGTCAAAGTTGTAAGTGTTCGTTTGCAGTATTGAGCAAGTGTTCTGGACAGCACTTGTGTTTGCAAGTCAAGATGATGTTTGATTTACAGGTCATAGTAGATCTAGATCCAGTAGTTCATATAGAATCTAGTAAAGCAGGATTTAGATACTGGTTAGCCAGCATTACTTTTACATAGCTGTATAGACAGATTAGCTAGTGCAATCCTGAAACTGGTCACTAATTATTGACCTACATGATCAAAGAGAGATAATCACCAATAAGCCTTATGTTTTAAAAGTTACTTCCCTGTGTCTACCAACATGCATACCAACATGTATTTAATTTTTTAGAACCAATATCTTACATAACATTAGAATAATAAAAATAAATAAATGTGAAAATTGACTTAATTACCAACCACATTGATAATTATGACATGTTTTATCTGACCAAGTAGGTCTGATTTTTTCATTTTCATTTCAAATTTAAAGTTCCAGACTAAGAAAAAACTTCAAATCTTGAATCCAATTTATGTATGTTTCAAAAGATTGGAATTAATTGTTTCAGTATTCACCTGGGCCTAGCTACTTACTATCATTATTGAACATGACATACTTATGGTGGAGGAATGCAATGTACTCTGATTATTAACCTACATGATCTAAGAGAGATAACCATCAATAGGCTATATATTTACTATATTTTTATCGATTACTTCCCTTTGTTCATTTTGTGTTTGTAGGCCTACATTTTACAATGTATTATCACCCAAGACTTGTCAAGACTTTTGTGTATGACAGTATATTGCAACTGGAGCTGGTCTAGATCTAGATCTAGGTAGTGAGGTGTAGAGATACCACATTGGCGTCAGAACCTAGTTCAAGTGACAGTGGTCTAGGTCTAGATCTAGTTTGTGGGGTGTAGAAATACCACAGGACCATTAGACCTTAGTGTAAAAATTACCTCTTGATTGTACAGCTTTGTCAAACAAAGCATCAGAGTCACATTTCTTCCCACAAAATGGCTCATGACGGGAGTAAGTTGGTTGACTTGACATTACTTTTATCCTTTGGGTTATTAGAAATATCTTATATAATCATCTACAGTCTAGATCTAGATTTATAATTATAGGCAGAGGGAAAGGACGGATGAGGAAGCACTCCCTTCCCGGTGGCGATCGTATGGGCGTCTGTCGACTGGGTGGGATTCGATTAGACGTCTAGACGAATACAAATACGGTGAATTCGATTCAAGTACATTGCAACATACCATTAAAACACAAACACAGTGGGTAAAGTTATTTTATTCAATGTTATTATTGTTTATTTTAACTTAATCAAAACCACGTGCTCACCAGTGTCGGATTGAGGGTGCAGTTCCTATTTCTTAATGATTGATTGACATAGGATTTTACAAAGGTACGGTATTAAATCTGTCACTGTCGACCACCGAATAGGAACGCATGGGCAAATCACGAAAACAATCTGCTCGTGCACTATTGTCTGAAACTGTTATTAATAACCTTACTAACACATGCTGGCGATAGTGGTAGGACGAGGCATTCAAAATAACAGGCTGAAGTGAGCACATTTTTGCACATAGAGAGGGTGAAATAGTGGGAGGTTTCACTATTGTTTCTGGTAACATTCTTTTAAAATGTTACTCAGAGAGTATTTTCGTTCATCCTACTAGTAATGTAAACTGTCCCAACTGTGCCTAATATTTTGATACTATAGATCACTTTGGTTCTAATGCAAATTTTTCTTTATTCCGTTGACCCTGCTATTTTTTTCGTTTTTCTTTTTGTTGTTTGTTTTGTTTTGTTTCTGGGATAGGTGTTTTTTTCATAAACCCGTGGTGGAGCTTTGGGCGTCCAACTTGGAGGTGTCCGATTTGATCCCTCGATCGGGCACATGTATCTATCGAATGGGTTAGTGTTAGTGTAATATGAGCGTTTGACTGAGACAGGAATCCTGGTATCACCGCATTGTCTCTGTGTGGCATCATTTGAGACTGTCGGGCGTCATTCATGGAACACATCGCCGGATAGGCCTATGACCTTTCTTGCGAACCTGTATGGTGTTACACTCGAAGAGAGCCTATCTACTGTAGCAAAAAAATAAATTAATAATGGTACATGTATAACCCAAGGGCAACGCTCACCACCTAAACGCTTTACCAAATCACCATGATAGACTATAACCAATGGTGCTTTAAATTCGAGTTGCAACTCCAAGAGCTGTTTGGTCAGCCACTAATTTGACATAATACTCTAAAAAAGCAACACCAACGTTTACGATTTTAATGCGCTGTGGGGAAAATGCAACTTTTCGTAGGCTACACGACTGTTCTCTACATCACGTTTCACAATTTTTAAATATGTTTTGTTTTCACTATTCATACTCTGTACGGCGTCTATTATGAATGTTCTATGTTATTTTTTTGTTTTGTTTGTTTGTTTTGTTGGTATATTTTTCAGGGCTGGGGTGTATTCATAACATTTTTATTTAATGTTGAGAGCATTCTTTTGTGAAATCTTGTGACTTGCGGATACCTAAACGTTTCACGTTTTGTTTCCTTTCTATCTTCATTTTCTCCAATCTTGACCAAATTTTGTTGTTTTTCACCCCTTCTCACCACTGATTATAAAATTAAAAAGTATCCTGTGCCCCCCAAAACCAAAAAAAAAAAAAAAAAAAAAAAAAAAAAAAAAAAAAAAAAACACTTCATGCGGGCGCTGAATAGTTCAATCCACCGGTGCATACGCGTGAGCATAAAAATTATTTCAAAGCAGAGCACATTGTGTTTCCTTGCACTTGACAAAGACGGATTGTATGATGGTTAAAGTGGACAACAATATTCGCTTTATAATTAATAATCATAGTAACATTCCGATACATGTATTGCTCTTATGCAAAACACGATCAAGGAGTGGCTGCGAAATTCATTATAAGGCTTACTGCTTGCTTAAATTGAAAAAAAAAAAAAAAACGAAAACAAAAAACAAACAAATGAATGCCATGTATTAGTATTTCAGAGAGGGTGAAATACAGAGAGGTCTCACGGGGAGAATTTTGCGTATATGGGTTAGGATAATTAAGACGGTTCCTTCCTTCTTTTAACCTTAGTAAAAAACTTTCAATAAAGGAATCGAGTCAGCACGCGTCACGTTAGATCCCCGTATCAATATTTGTGAGACGCCTTGCTAAAATCTAGTGTCTCTGGTAGTGATTGAGACAATGAGAGCAGCAGGTGAGGCCTTAAATAAACCTAGTGACATTCCTGGTGTTACAAGAAGTTTTTCGCCACCTAAACCTCCAGGTGTTCGGGGGCCCTTGAAATGTTAAGGCCGCATGGCTCACGCAATTTGCATCAGATTGAGAGAGTAGATTGATAGAATGATACTTTAGAACTTTAGAGAGAGAGAGAGAGAGAGAGAGAGAGAGAGAGACAGAGAGAGAGACAGACAGACAGACAGACAGACAGACAGACAGACAGACAGAGCAGGGTGATTTTTTGCTGGTGGTGTTTTTTGGAAAATCTAAATAAGCCTAGATCTATACATAGAATAATAACATTATTATAAAAAAAGATATATATATATAGAAACAGCCTATGTATATTTAGGACCTGGTTATGAAAAGATATACACGTAAACCCCATAATAGTGTAAACTACCAATAAACGACCATAACTGCGAACAATGAATCTCAGATCCGGGTCTATATTTTGTTTCGTTTTGTCCAACTAAAATTACAAATTTAGAATTCATTATATTCGCCGTTTCGGCGTTTCCTGTTTATTCGTTGCATCCGCTTCAAAATAGGCGTAGGTCTAATCTCGGGCCTGTTGTAGCCTGCGTTTAATGGTGAACTGAGAAGTGACAGAATTTTTAGGAGTATAGTGGCTTATTTTAGACTCACATTTTGTTAGTAATTCTAAATAGCAATGCCTAGAACTAGCTTTTCATCACCTTTACCTAATAATACGCACAGTCCAGGTTTAGGGGGACAAGCCCGCCAGTTTCTCGAATCTCCTTCGGATTCAAGAGTTCCAAGAACTCCAAGTGTTCCAGGTATCATTATTGGGCACTCCTTTTGTTTTGTGGTCCTTAGCCTGTGGGTGATAAAATGAGCGGAATTTGATTATTAAAATTGAATAAAATAACTGCCAGCTGTACTCCCTGTCTTTTTGTTATTAAAATTGAATAAAATAGATCTAGAAATCTAGGCTAGATCTAGATCTTAGGCCCCTAGATCTATACTCCATCCATGTCATTTTGGAACATTTTTGTTGTTATTTTTTAAAATTTTATTGGCATAATATGTTTGATTAAAAAAGACGGAGCAATTCAATTGTTTATTTAAACATGGGGTACAATACGGGCGGGGAAGAGGGGTGGGGATGAACATACACGAGCACATAAATAGATATGTTAAGCAATTGAAACTATATCTCTGTCTCTCACACTCGCTTGCCCTGTGGTCTGTCTGTCTGTCTGTCTGTCTCTCTCTCTCTCTCTCTCTCTCTCTCTCTCTCTCTCTCCACTGATTCAGTGTAATCGAATCCTACCTACGCGCCCCTCGAATTAAATATTTATGTCAAATGGATTATAAAAATATTAATTTACCTAATCATACTAGATTTAGATTTATATTATTAATAGATCTAGATTTGGTTAAAAGGATTGCCATGGATGGATGAAGTATTTTCAATTACCCATTACAATCATATCCAGCCTAGATCTAAATCTACATCCGTAGAATCCCTTAGAAACCAAAATATACTAAAAAATAGTTCTGCATCTACAACACATTTAAATTAGAACTCAAGAAATCTGTACAATTAAACTGTAAGATTGCTTTAAATGTTCATAATTATTGAAACAAAACTGAAAGTCAATCAACAACAACAACAAATAAAAAATCAAACATTCAAGAACATCACTCAGAAAAGCAAAGCTTTTAAAGTTCGATAAGCCTACTGGTACTCTGAAGTAGATTTGGAATTTCAATAAAAGGACTGAATTACAAGTGAGAACAAAATTCATCTGTACATAGTACTGCTTTAACCCCTTCGTGATATGCAACTTATGCTGGGCGTCTGATTTTTCATCAATGGTGCCTAGCCCATGTACATTGTACATCCCCAAATCCGAATTATATTTTGCCATTCTCCATGACACTTAGAGATACAATGTACCTCTTGTTTTTGACAAAAGGAGGCACTGAATGCAAATAAATTTAAAAAACCAATCACATGTTTGAATTCAGCAAGAGTAAATTTTGTGTTTGTTCCTACCTTCATTCTTCTTAATTCCCTTCACGAAATTCAAACTGCAAATCACGATTGAGCCTTCAATTATTTTTTTTAAACACATATTTGTTGATTTTTAAATTAGTTTTCCTCTCTTTCCTTTACTCAATCCTCTTGAATTATATACCATTGTGGCTAAATGTCCCAACACCAGCATTATATGGCTGTATTGCGGATGGGCCCCAAGATTAATGTCTGATAATTTTATGGGTTACCACACAGGAACAGTACGGGGCCCAGAATAAAAAAAAAGACCAGAGTCTAAACAGCCCTTTTTCAGTGCACAAAACGATCTCTGGGAATTCCCTTACTATTGTGGCATCTGTAATCCATCCAGCAAATTACGATATCATCATCATCGGTATTTTGATTAACGTGCAGGTACTGGGGCAACATCCACATCAGTGGACCCCCTTCCAGGTAGCTGGCTTGCTGCACGCATGGCTGATCTCACACCAGATCTCCAGGTGTTTCTGTCATGAGGGTCAGTTGTTGAGAGTTTCCAGTCTTTCCGATCCCTCTCTGTCACCTGCTTCCATGTCATTCTGGGTCTCCCTTTTCCACGACTTCCTGTTACTTGCACGTCCAATGCTGTCTTGATAGCTCCGCTTGACCGTTCCACGTGGCCATACCA
>RQTK01000532.1:162234-193313 GCA_003991915.1 Elysia chlorotica
TATTTTTTTTTTCTTTTAATTGCATTAGGTTAATTTTCACAACCCCTTTATTTTCAACTCACCTCAATTTCATGTTTTTTTTCCTCTTAATTTTCAGATCGAAATGTTTGTGTTGATCAGAGTGTGCCGCTGACTCCAGATAATCACAGGAGTTCACATCCTATTTTTCCAGCTGTTTTCCGCACACCAAACAGGACAGCCCCCTTATCTGCGTCCACTCCACCACAGACATTGTTAGAGCGACATAGTCCTTTTCATCAGGAAATATCGCCTATAACCAGTTTGTACAAATAATCACTTTCTTTTGTCACATACAATACATTTTTCATACTTTAAATTATCATGGGGAAGTTTCAGGTCTGCATAAGGCAGAACCATGTAATATACAAATTATAATTTAATTGCTGCAATAATGATTCTTCTGCTATTAAACAGTTAGTCCCTTTATCGTTACTATTTCACTTAAAACTGCAAACATATACTGGCCTATAGAAAATAGAAACTGTTACAAATGTTTTTGCCTAATCCACTACAACTATTGCTCCTCATAAGGAGTAAAAAATTGTTAACTGCAAAAAAAAAAATAAAAAAAAAATTCAACAACATTGTACCACTACCAGTACTGATTGTCTTCCAAATAAGAAAGTTACAAACAGCTTGGAACATGACCATTTATCCAGAAGAGGATAAAAACCAGAATTTGTATACTTATACTATGAGTTTTTGATACCTTTTAAAAGTAATTTATTTGTTATCAAATCATAACATAGGCCTTTTTACGTCTCTTGAAAACAATCCAATGCATCTTTCCATCCATTTAAAATTATAGGCTACACCTCAACACAAAGCAGTTATACACGTGGTATGATCCTATACAAGTGTGAACTGTTACTTGTCATGTATCGGTAGCCACCATCTATGTTCAAAGTGGCGTCAAACGTTCCTATAGTGTGTTACTGTGTGATCCGTAATACATGTAATCAGTCAGTCACCAGTCAAAAGAAAGCAGTAGTAGACCAAACAATATCCATATTGCAACATTTTTAATTAAACACACATGCAGCTGCATTTTTGTTATAACTATGCTTACAACATTTATGTGCAAGAAATTGAATTATTTCAAAGGACTCAATCTAGGTGGGGGAGTATATGGTACAATTCTATACAGGTGTGAACTTTTACTTGTCATGTATCTGTAGCCACCACTTATGTTTATCAAGTTGCGCCAACGTTCCCTGTGACAGCCTGTCTCTAGTGTGTTACTGTGAAATCCGTACATACTACATGTAATCAGTCACTCAGTCAACAGTAAAGCGAGCACATACCAATCACGTTTGTGAATACTACTATATAAATGACTGAACTGCAGAGGATGACTTGCATTTAATTTGCTAAACATTATTTGCTGACTAGAGTTTACTTTTTAGGGGTTGTAAGTACGGTGTTGTGGTAGATTGCGATGTGTTGTAAGACTTCTTATTTGCTTATTGTTACGACCTGTCATGAGCTACCATGACATTGTACTTAAGACCCTATATTAATTTTACCACGGCTAATTTTAATATTAAATTATGTCCATTTCTTTCTTTATCTGCAATTAGCATTACAAAGCCTCGACCAATGTGTACCTTCAACTCCTAAAGACTTTTACAAGAGCAAGTTGAAATGGTCATCATTATCAGCATCATCCATATCACCTGTCCCACATTTTCCAGCTGAAAATGTTGAGGTATCAACCCCAACACAGAATTCACAATATGTAGCATCCACCTCGTTTGCTGAATCAATTTCTCCAACAGTGGAACACAATGCAAGTGAAAACTTGGGAGAGAGTGGGTATTTTTCAACAAGCCCTGATAAAGGAAATGACTCTTATACTCGAGGCAAAGGAAGACTTGTTCGGAGTTTAACTGACTCTTCAAGAAAGAAATGCTCCACTGACCAATACAAATCCGACCCTCCTAGAAAGCGCCCCCCTTCTTCACGCCGACGCTTGTCTCTTAGCTTGCAAGGTCCAAAAGATGTCCTACGACGGGCAGCACACCATAACTGTGCATTTCAGAGATCATCGACTAGAGACATGTGTGACGCTGAAAGTACCAACAGCTCAATAACACTGCAACTGAAAGACAGTCTTGAGGTGGACTCATCCACAGAGATTTTCCCATTAGAGGATAGTGACATCTCATCTGAGTCTAGATTCTCAGAAAGTGTCACGAGGCATAGTATTGTAGCGGAGACTTCTGGAAAGTGTGTCAATGAACATGTTGCTTTAGTCTCACCTGCGGGAGACGTTTCTAATGTATTGCTGAATCACAACCCAAAGTTGGCATTTCAAAATAGAATTAACTCTCCGCAAGCTTTGGATACAGATAATTGTCCCTGTCCAATTATTCAGTACGCTTCTAGAGCTGATGAACCAGGAGAAGGCTCTGGGAAAAATCAACCAACACCTTTAGATTTGTTTAATGATGACAACATATTTGATTGACTCATCGCATTGTTTCTATACGAACTTTATATGAGAATCTGAATATTTTTGTTAAGAGTTACTAAATTAATGGTCTTCAACCTAAAGGCTTACATGATAGGGAAAGAAGTTTTGGGAACATAATTATGCAAGCAGTAGCTTTCTATGACTCAAAAGATTAAGTTTTATTATTTTTCAATAGAAAGAAAATGTTCAACTGTTCAGAGAGACAAAGAGCAAGACAACCGTTTAGTTTTACCTTTAATCTTTGTTCTCATTCACTTAATTTTTCAATATCATTTGTAAGAAGTTGTAAAACAACATCCAATACTTGTTTCTGATCAATACTTATCGATTTTTGATGATGCTTTTGATCTTATGCATTCTTTTCTAAATTTCTGCTACAATCTCACGTGAGAACAAAGGCTCAAAAAGAGAAACTATGATTCAAAAATACAAAAAAAACCCCAACTCACCAAGTGTGTGAAATAGATGTCAGTTGATACTCACACAAGGTTTGTGTATTGTTTATTTATTAACTTTTACGTATGGCGAGCAGATCATTATTTCAGTACCTTGTTTCAAACATTTTTTTGGTTTGTAATGAAAGGACTGAAAAAGTTTTCTGACTTGTTCTGAGTGGAGCAATTATAAAAAGTAAAATATAGTTTGTCCCATGCGTTACAAACAATGAGTCAAAAAAAAGAGAAATTATGAATGGGAAAATGCAAAGGTGTGTGAAATACATGATAGGCCTACTCTCACAGGATTTGTGTGTTTTTTTTTCTAGCTTTATGTATGACGAGAAGATACTGTTTCCAGTACCGTTATTCAAACAAATTTATTGTTTGTTTAATGTATAAACAGGATAGTCTGGAGAATACTCAAGCTCAATAATCATTTCAACTTAAGTAAAATAGAATTTTGGAGTGCAGCAATTATGGTAAAAGTGAAGTATAGTTTGTCCCATGCTTTGACGGAGCATTGGGGAACTAACATTTAAGGTCCTGATTGTAGTAGGCGAACCTCATCTGTGGCTTATCTTGCTGTTGCTTTCCTCACTGCACTTTACTTTTGCGTGACTTCAAAGTATAGTACTTCTGAGCCCCAGCTACGTTTTTGGTGTTGAGTTGAACAGCGGGCCCCAAAACATTTTTTTTGTGGCCCAATGCTCTCACCATTGCGCCAAAAATAGTATTTTTGTTAGTAGGCCCATTTTAATTTTCTGTTTTTAATCAAAGTAAGTATTCGGTACTTAGACCAAAAACAGAACTTTTAATTTTAGCATTTATTTCACATATTAAATTATTTTTTTAATGTATAAATTCTCAGTACAAAAAGAAGGCTGCATTTAAGAATTATTATTTTGCATTGTATTCAATGGTTTCGTGTTCATTGTATTTTGCAGTTGAGAAATAAACTCTGACGAAAAGTAATACTATGTGTGTGTACAATATCTATGCTTTTGTGATTGCTCTTTTTCCAAAATGCTCTCTCTCTCTCTCTCTCTCTCTCTCTCTCTCTCTCTCTCTTCTCTTCTCTTCTGTTTTCCCCCTCTACGAGTCTCAGTCTTTAGTTTGTGTCGCTAGGCATGAGTAGCAAGAGCCCCACATCCTCTTTAGGTATTATACTTGTAATACATGTAAATCAAGAAAAAAAACTAGTAAAGTAGTATTCTCTGCTTCCATTTCCCTGTCCTTTGTTGGGGATCAGCTCTCTCCTAGATTCTAATGCCCTGAAGTTTTATGTGCTGCCACAGACGAGACAGTGCGGTGATACCATGACTCCAGTCTCAGCCGATCACATACTGACACAGACCCAACCAATAGAGGGCAAAATGCGACACATTAATTTGCCAGATTGTGGTTTCGACCCCCAGACTTCCCGATTGGGGGATCAACGCTAGACAAGTAGGGCCTACAGCTTGTTCTAGTCTGCCCCCATTCCTTTCCCTGACGGTGGCACTAGCAGTTATAACAAGAAGATGGCAAATACATTTTGTACATGACTTGTCAATGTCATAATAGGAGATAGAGTCATGGGCGAATTATAAGTTCACCAGCACTTGTATTTTTCACTCTCGGTACTCTCTTGTTTTTCTTTTTTTATAAGCAACCAAACCATTCGATCTATCTGGATATTTTTATTTAGAAATTTTATTTTTGTTTTGTTCTGTTTCTTTGCTTAAGTGTATCTATCAATTGGGCATCCGAAATTTGAACAGGTTTATCAGTCTTTCGAAAACTCCAGATTCTTCTTGTCTTATAATTAAACGTAAAGCATGTATGCATTTATTAATTTACATGACTGTATGATGACTTCACACATATATAATAATGTGTATTAGTTCAGTATGTTTTATGCACATATTGCACAAATTGACAAGTGTACCGGTATTAAGTAACACGAGTGGGCGCGGTGGTCGAGGGGTAGAACATCGGCTTCCGACGCAAAAGGTCCCGGGTTCGAATCCTGGCAGTTGCGTTTCCTACTGGTTAGGTCGGTGTCAGTAAAAAAGGCTGAGACAGGAGTCATGGTATCCCCGCCCTGTCTCGTATGTGGCAGCACATGAAATTGTCAGACGTCCATCTTGGGGCCCGTCCACAATATAGCCTATATAGTGCTGCTGTTGGACGTTAAACCTACCCAACCAACCAACCAACCAACCAACCAACCATTAAGCAACACGAAGTGAAACATTTGAGGCCAGAATATATGAGTTTAAGTCGTAATGGAATAGTGCTGCTAACTGAAAAATTCGTTTATGTAGGCAGCTTGATTATGGAAAAAAAACAACAACAACACCAACAAAAAACTAAGGAAACATTAAACGTTTAATAAATACACGAATATAGTACATGTAATATGTGCGTAGTTGAATCTCAATAGAGGGCGAATGTTGTAATTAATAATAATATGAAGTTGCGAGCAAATGACGAAGGGGGAATCCTTCTTATTTCGAGTTTATATTGGGTGATAGAAAGTATTCATTATCGAATTGAGGAGAGAAAGTATTTTCAACTTGTGTTTTTTTTTCTTCAAAATACATTATAATATGCTTCTCTTATCTTGAACAGTATGTCTCGTACACGCTTTTTCAATTATCCAAAACAAGCATAGAAGTTAAAACCCTACTAGCCAATGATTGTCTGCTTTCTGCGGATACTTTTTGGATTGGTTTGGTTCGTCTCTTTCTTAACGCCCAACGTCATCAACTAGACGAGGGATCCGAAGACTAATGTTTGACAAATTCATCTGCTGCCTCATAGAGGCAGTGCCGGGATACCAGAAAACCTGTCTCACTCGGTTACATTAAAACTGTCCAATACCAACCCAATGTTCACCCTTCAGTTTATTTATTGCCCAATTTTTCTTGTCTCTCTTTATGTGTTGGCAACGAAATAATGAGCATCTTTATTTAGAAAGAGAAATTAGTCATTTACTCATCACTGTGAAGTTTAAAAACCAGATTTATATTCAAATAATTCTTTTTTTTTCCACATGTTTTCCCAATTTTTTATGACGCCGATTTATTGTTCACATTATTAACGTTTTATGTAAATGACAACAAATACGATAAAAAGCACAGCAGGCCTAGTTGTGACAATAAAAGTTGATTGATAAAATATCTTAACTTTTTTTTCCTTCATGAAAACGATGCTGGGTGAGGGGAATTAGAGGCGAGCTAGCCTTATGACTTTGAGATAGGCCTACACATTTAGATCTATCTAAAAGCCTAACATGATAGCCCATCTTGATTCAATGGTGTCATTGCTGGCACCATTAGCTACAGTAAATCAAAATGTTGAAGATAAAAAGAAAAGAAGAGGTTAGGAAAGAATTACTATCGAGTTTGTCTCTCTTTGGAGAATGTTGTCTCACCCATTAAAAATACTATTGGACGTGTCAGAACACATTAAAAACCGATCACTAATTAGGTGTGCTTTTTCTGTTACTGTTAGTCATAATCATCAAGTCCCAAGTCTTAAGCAGACTATTTTTTGTTATTTTTTTAATTTTACATTATTTGGGAGGAATTCCATACTGTTTTCATCTCCCCATTCCTGAAGTTAATCAAGATCTTTCTGAAGGGCCCTTACATCTTCATGTTTTCGAATTGTTCGGTATAATAGACTGTCATCTGCGAAGAGTCGTAGTTTTGTTCCGGCATAATTATATTCTTTCATTTATGTCATTGGTGTGGACCAGGAATAAGAATGGTCCAAGCACAGTGCCCTGTGGTACTCCAGATAATACTGGGGCCGGATCTGACTTCTGTCCATCAACCACTACTGTTTGTTTTCTGTCTGCCATTGTAGCAATTTGTCATGTATTCCGTAATACCATACTTTTTAAAGCAGGGTTTGGTAGTGAACTTTATCGGATGCTTTGCTGAAACTTAATAGGATGGCACCTGTTTGAAGGTTCTTATTTAGGTTTTCGGCTAGATCCTTACATGTTGTTAGAACCGTGTTTCGAAGGATCGTTTACTTTTGAAAACGTGTTGTGAATCTATGAGTATGTGATGTTCTTCTAAGTGGTTCATGATGTTGCTGTATATGTTCCAGTAATTTGCATGCGGTGGATGTGTTACTTACAGCTTCCTTGGTGGCATGGGTGTTTAGGCGCTCGATGTGTGGGCTTCTCAGTCGCCCTCTGCTTTTTCTCTAATAAATAATAAAAAAAAGAAAACAACTTTGCGACCCCCCCCCCCCCACTAAAAAAAAAGAACCGAAAGAAAGACGGAAAAAAAAGAGAAAAAGAACGAGCACATAAACGAAAAAGACGGATCATTAGTAGTATTTGGTAGTAACCTCCCTTCTCTAAACAATCACAAACATGGCGGCTCCCTTTGAGTTCGATCGAACATTTAGCCTACCCATCGATCTCAATACAAGGTAAGAATTAAAGATTTCGCGTTCCATTAGCAATGAAAATATGAATAAATTTATCATAAAATCATAAGCTTGTATGTTAGTTTTCTCTGATGGTTTATCCTCTTGTGTGAAAGAGAGAGAGAGAGAGAGAGAGAGAGAGAGAGAGAGAGAGAGAGAGAGAGACTAGATCTAGGGAGAGAGTTGAGTTGGTTTAACCGTACTAAATTTAACGTCCCAGCACTATCTATGACTATATTGTGGACGGGCCCCAAGACTGACGTCTGACAGTTTTATGTGCTGCCACACACAAGACAGAGCTCGAGCCAGAGACATTTTGCGTGGATGTTCTACCCCAGTGCCACTGCGTCCCCCAAGAGAGAGAAACAGAACTAAAGAAAGTAAATAAAATATTAGGATCTAAATTTTCTCATCAGTTTTAGATCTAAATACTGTGTTAGAATAAATCATTCAGAAATTGAGAGGTTGATATAAAAAAAGTTTTTTTAAAAATGAATCTGAAGTCACTGTGATAGGCTGCACGATTTGTAATAAATGTATCTGGACATCTCTCTTGTTTCTGACAGCTGCATCCCAAAACCAGACGAAGGTATATGCATCGTCTCAATTTATGGCAAGAGCAGATTTAATCCATTTATCAGCAAGGCAACTATTCTGAATCCTATCATTGATAAAGAAATATTTCAGGTGACTATTTTTTTTCCCAATTTTAAGTTCTCATTTATTAACTGAAGTTTCAGCAACTTTAGTATAACTAATAATCCCATAACATCAAAATGGCATGCTATTTTTTATCCTGTGATGACAAATTAATCGTTATTCAAGATAACTAAAGTTTCATAATACCTGTACCCTATATGTCTTTCGTCTGCCTCCTTATTTGTTTCTTTCCACCAGTTGGTATTGTATTACTAAAGTGAGAAAATATTTGGGAAACATTTTTTTATGGAATCTATTAACATTTAAATATTATTTTGAGCTATATATTTTGAAATATATTAAGTGATCCAGATCCTGATATTAATAATTTGGTCATAAGTTTACTTTTTATTCCACAGGGTCCGGAAGGTTTGTTCCAGAATCAAATAAAAAATGTAAGTCCCTTGTTAAAAAAATAAAATTTTAACTCTAAATTTACCTATACTGAGCTGCCAACCCATACGCTTTGACATATTTTAGTACTCTTTTTCTTCTCAAATAGCCAATACATTTTTCTACCAAAAAATACAACTTCCCCCATACACCTGATGTTTCACACACTAAACATTTTTCTGTTAATCAATGACATTGATCGACCCCAACACGTTTTGTTTATTGTTTATATATCCGAAACTCAGAATAATAGTACCTGTCTCTCTATCTTCACTCCTAGTCCTTGACCATTGCCGTCATTTTAAACCAAGTAGTGCTTCTGATTGCATTTGATCTTACATGGTGTTGACCATCAAATTATGCTTTTGCGTTACCGACCCAACCAGGAGGGAAATATCAAGACAAATAGAAAATAATTATAACAGAGCTCAAACCCTCTACCTTATGCACGCTCTACCTTTGGACCTTCTTTACTTAGCCTGCGTACGGTTTTCTTTTCTTAATCCATAGCAAACTCATGCTATAACATATTAGATCAACATTTTTTGCTCAACCCCTTAAGTCTTTGTTGAACAGGGGTATGCAATATTTCACCACGAAATGGGCACAATGATAGAGCAGGTAATCTATCATTCTGGTGACATTGGCCTAGAGTAGACTTAAATGAAAAAGATTACAAAGGAACTAAGGTCCATTTTTCGGAGATTTTTGTCAAAGATCTAGATGAAATTTAGGTCATGCAAGATTGGTTTTGCAGTTGTTTTTTTAATCCCCCCATTTGTGAGGCAACTGGGCAAATTAGGCACAAGTCGCGGACATATGTTTTGCGATAGAGCCATCTTAGCAAAGAAATATACTCTATGTTGACCTTTTTCATTTAAAAAAAAATGATCATTAAATTTGTGTTTCTAAAAGTGATTGAGTTATAAAGTGTATTAAAATCATTTTTGCATCAACAAAAATCACTCCAAAAGGTCCAAATTTTTACTTGCGCCTGATTTACCCAGGTTGCCTTGGCCATATATTTTTTTTTCACTTGATGTAATAAATGCTCACACTATATCTGATTTTTAAAAGTTTTCATCTCATTTATTTCAGAATACCAAATTTCCCATTGTGGTTAATTTCGTTTTTCCTGTATTCTGGCTATATATTTTTTTGTGTTTATTTCTCATACTCCTAAAGATTATTTAAAAAAGAATATTGTATTTTCAGGGAAATTTGGAGTGCTACTTCGATGCATCTAGTCGAGTTATGTACCTCCACCTCACATCTCACTACGATGTCAATGTCCTCTCCAAGAAGTGTCAGGATCTTCGGAAATTGGAGCAGTCTAATGTAAAAATCCATATTGAGAAAAAAAGACTTTCCTTATTTGAGGGCTAGTGTCTTGACTGATTCTCCAGTCGATCTAAGACTTTCTGTGTGTTTTGCTCTTTTCTTATGCTTGTTTGATTTTCCTCTAAAAAATCCATTGTGTCAGTATAGAAGTCCTTGTGTCTACACTATCTTTGTGTGACAGAATGTAAAAGTGTCAGATGTTAGTCTTGTGAATATTATAATATTGCCTAGTTGTTGTTTGAAAAGCCATAACTTGGCAGGTAAAATTTAAGTGGCCATTTAGTTAACTTTTAATTATGCCTATAGATTATCATTGAACTAATTATTATTATTATTATTATTATTATTATTATTATTATTATTATAATTATTATTAGTACAACTATTTTCTCTATTATCACCATCTTCGTCTTTATCATGATCATCACCATCGTTTTCATTCCCCTTCTTCTTATTAATCTTATATAACGCAGCACTTTTCTCATCAATAATTTAATTATTTCAGGATTTCTACAGCCTGTGCCAGGAGGAAGATGTCAAGCATGCCAAAACATTGCTGCTGCTGTTCACTCTATCCCACATCATGATAGTAAGCTTGCCAAAATAACTTGGGAAAACACTCACACGTCATGTTTGAATTGAGAAGTACATAATGCTTGATTTATCTGTCAAAATATAGGATATCTCGGAGCAAAGTTTGAGCTAAGTCAAAGATGTTTGCCTTAGTGTCAATTACATTTTTTATTACTTTCTTCTTCCTTAATACAGTTGCGTTCTTAATTTGCATAGGTCTGAAGTTAATAGTTGCCTTAAGCGAAAGATAGCCTCTTTACGCAGTCACCCTATTATTTTGCTGATGTATTTTTAGTGGCAGAGAAAAGTTGGATCCAATAGTTAATTTTAAGATCTTGAATTTCATGAATATGTCTTGCACTGTCTTTGAATGGAGATGCACCCATTAAGAATAAAAAACAGCTTTTGCCATGGGTGCCTAGTTACATGCTTACATTATTGTGGATCTACAGGTATGAGACCAATTAGTGCGTAATATTTAAAAAAAATGAAATTCCAGAAAACAGATGTTGGCTCTCTGTGGGAAGAGTTATTTTCTTTCCGATAGATTTGTGTGTATGACTTGGCCCTGTACTATTGTGCATAGAGAATCTCATGCTCTTCCTACTTAAAAGTGATATTTTGTTTTTCTGTTTACTCAGCTGTTTCACCCTGGAGGGACATTTGATCTGAGCTACCTGAGATTGTTCCACTCACTGGATGCTGTTAGGTAATGCTCTTGTGCAATGATATATAAAGAATTATTTACTCCTGTGTTATTAGTAAGGTATACATTTATCCCTAGGGATTAAAAAAGAAGAGTCATTTATCCCTTTGTTAGTAGTATAAATTCAATTCTTGTTTCTTTTAAAATACAGATTTATAATTAAAACAAATGGGTGCATTTTATTTTCAAATTTTACATCATCATGAGTAAGATACTGATCTGACAAACACATTGCTATGCTAATGTAAAAGAAGGCATATCCCTGACAAATGCCATCCTCATTACCCAGTGAATGTATCACTCTATACAGGGGGCGAACTGATGCAAGTGGTAGAGAGTTGGTCTCCCAACCAGGAGGTCCGCCCTAGTTAAAAACCCAGGATCGGTCAAAATTATATTTTTCTGATTTTTTCCCCTATTGGTTGGATCAGCATCAGTGTGATATGACCGCATATTATGCCAACTTGTTAGCCCGGTGACAATATAACCAGAAACCTTTTACAAAAAGAGCTCACAGTTCTATGGATATGGGAAGCTAGCGTGTCACTTGTTCACTTTATTTCTTACTGAAATTTGTCAAAGTTTTACTAATGTTTAAAGAATAAAGCATCCGCCTTAATGATCCTAACCCACATATGCAAAATCGTCCCCATAACACCTCTCACTATTTCGCACTCTCTGATACCACTCTATGGCTGTTCCACCAGAGGCAAGCTCCAGACGAGCATGTGTGAGATGCTGACCTCTGTGCCTGGCGTGTCCAGCAAGTGGTCAAGCTTCGGCCGGGTCTGCACTCCCCGAGTTCTCTTCGTGTTTGAAGCGCCATCTATTGAGACGCAGCCGGAGGATGCAGACAGTATCAGTGCAAAGTCTTCTAAGGTCTCCAGACAGTATCATTGTATCAAAATGGATTGTTAAATTGCCCAAAAACAAAGGAAAACATGTGAAGCCAATTTTCAGTAATTTACAAATTTTTAGTAAAAACAAAAAGTGAGCAAGTCAGTAAAAACTATGAGTTTTTTTGTGATTTAATATTCTACACTGTTTTACACAAAATGTTCAGTGAAAAATTATGATCCAGTTGGCATCACTGCATTGTAGCTAAAGTGGATAATTTGATAAATACATCACTTATATGAGCCTATTTAGGCATGACTACCAGTTGCACGCAAGATCAACCAACCTGTAAGCTATTTTACAAGACGGATATCATGGCAGTTCATGTATTTCTGCTAAAATCATAGGAGAGAATTGTTGTCTATAGAGGGAGGTAGAGAATTCTCTCCCTCTCTGCGGGTCTAACCTCTCCTAGGTTCTCCTGGGGGATCCTATACAGCGATCATAAGAGAGAATACATTTGTGTATATATATATATACATACACATCCTCTGTCTGTAAAAACCATCATCAAGCGTAGCAAATCAACTTTTCCCTTCTTCAACCAGGTCATCTCAAACTTCAAACCTCATGGCCAATATGACACCACAGAGGCTTACAATTCCTGTTTTGTTAAAATTAAATTTGATAACGATATCATTTAAAGGAAATTATGACGCGCTTGCTGATAGGTATATAAACTTATTTCGTCAAGTCTTTGAAAGTATTTAATAGTGTTTACTGCATTATTTTTTTCCAGCACAAGCCATGATATGTTGGTTTATGTACCACTTAAAGAAGATTGGGCTTTTAGTTTCTTTGAAAATATCCTGAACAGAAGTTTTATTATTTTCTTTAAATAGCACAATGCTTAGAAAATACTGTACATTTTAAGCTACTTTATTTATATTTTTAATATGTATCAAATGCACTTGCAGAAATATCCTCCGTTGAAAAAGCTTCAAATGGGTATTGAAGATATGATCTACAGAATTCTGCGAAAAACAAGGGCTGTAACAAATATATCGTAAGTGCAACCTTCTTTTTTTTCTCTAGCTTTAACAATTTTCCCTCTTTTATTATATGATACAAGAATTTATTGACTCTTATGGATATAGTTATAAAGTAAATGAATTAAAAAAGGGTCCTTTTCATCAGTGGACTTTTAAGTTAGTCAAACAAGAATAACATTACATTTTTTTGTTCTTTTATTGGACCTTTGCTCATCTATTTGCAGAAACAACTCACTATTCTCCATCGCGGTGAACCAGCAGTTTGTTTACCTGCACTCAAAGCGTCTGGAAATATCTGACCCATCTGAGTTCATGACGTCAATGATTCGGCAGCACTGCTCTCCTCATAGTGAAGGTAAAGATGTTCTATGTGTATAGCTATTACTCTTAGATATTTTTGTGCATGGAGCAAGGATACCTGTGTCTCTTGCAAAGTGAGCAAATCTCTCTTTCTCTCTGGGAGGGCGCGGTGGCCCTGGGGTAGAACATCGGCTTCCGACGCAAAAGGTCCGGATTCGAGCTGTGGTGATTTCGCTCTCTACTGGTTGGGTCGGTCTCAGTTTAATGTGACCGGCTGAGAGAGGAGTCATGGCATCTTAGCCCTGTCTCGTGTGTGGCAGAACATAAAATTTTCAGACGTCAGTCTTGGAGTCCGTCCACAATATATCCTATATAAAGCTGATGCTGGACGTAAAAATCAACTCAACTCAACTCAACCCTCTCTCTCTCTCTCTTTCTCTCTCTCTCTCTCTCTCTCTCTCTCTGGGTTTAACATCTCTTAAGTTTCCCAGAAGGACCCCATACAGCCAGAACAAGGCTGCTTGGAGCAGATGTATGTTTTTAAATTAAGACGATTGATCTAATGTAATAGGGGATGTTGATAATAATCTAGGCCAAATATTTCTTAAAACAATTCACTATACATCTTTTCTTACAGTTAAATAATAAAACATGACCCATATGTTAACCATGTAATGCTAATATTCAATCCTGTTTCTCACCCATATCTCACCAATCAGCTGTAGTTTCTGAATCAACCACCAGTGGGCAGCACAAGCCGAAATCTTACTGCCTGAATCGACGGAAAGCGAACCCACCAGTTCCTGAGCCGCTTGGTTTATCCATGACATCCACCCAGTCCGCAGCGACCTCAAAACCAGGGACTCTGTCCCACCTGGGATCATCTCCCCCAATGTCGTCAGGCGCGCGGCAGCCAGGTTTTGGTAAAGGTCAGGAGCAGTGCTTGAAAGAATTTCTGCGACAGCACGTGGACATGGTTTTTATGAAATCCGTCAATGACAATGTTGGTCGGCATGGTGTGGAACCCATTTTTGAGGTAAACATTTTCTATACTCATACTTTTTTAAACATTTTTTTTTTTAGTGGTACCAATTTTCCGTGAATGTACAGATTTTCAGAAAAAAACAGAAAGTTGGCAGGTCAGAGTCCAGTAAAAGTTTATCAAGGGGTTATGTTTTGTTATTCAATATGCTATGCAGCTTTATGCGCCAAGGTTGAGTTTTATAAAATTATTCATCCTGTTGGTATCACTGGTGTTTTACTTGTGTTTTTTATGGGGGGATGAGTTGAGTTGGTATCCTATTGCAGCAAAAAGGCGCTATTGTGGATTGGTCCCAAAACTAAGTTCTGGCAATTTTACGTATTGCCACAGAGACAGTGTGTGGATACCAGGACTCCTGTGTCAGGTAGTCACATCCTATTTACACCAACCAACCATTAATGAAACAAAATGTGTCTTAAAGGCTGTTTGTCAATTAGCAAATAACTATAATGGACTCTTAAATTCTCTAGAATTATTCTATCTTTTCAGGAAATGAAAGTAAAAGGTGATGGTGGTGATAAAATAGTTAAATCATAAACTTCAGGCCAGGATTTTTTATTTTCAGTTCCATTAAATTAATAAAAAAAAATATATATTACAACTCTCAGATATAATTTTTTTGAGTCAGTTGTAGTTTTGAACTTGCTAAAATAATTAAGAATTTTTCTCTTTCAAACGATTCTGTGATGCAATGTTGGCTTTTCAAACTTTGACTACCAATCGTGAAGAGCTGTTTGCATTTAAAATGAAAACAAAGTTTTCAGACATATTTTTTCCCACCCGTGATGTAGATGGATGTCTATCTTATCTTCCCTAAACAGCTTCCTCAGCTCGGCACGTGGCTTCGCGTTGCCAACAAGATGCACGATTTCTTCTTCTCCGAAGCGTACAGTAACGTCACAGCACATCCTTTCTCTCTGTTCAGGAATTCTCTTGACATTAGCACTCGATTTTCTGAAAAGTAAGTTGATGTTAAGTTAAGTTTTAGTTAAAGCCTCTTAATTCTCTGTGAAACATAGGGCCGTAGCAACTCTCCTCTACCAAACTCGGTTCCGGCTGATTCTCCACATTTATCTCGCCATCGATATATAGCCTATATAGTGCTGATGTTGGACGTTAAACCAACTCAACAACAACTCAACATCTCGCCATAAATGCTTTGCCGCTAAGTCTTTTGCGGGCGATGTTGCTGCTAAAATATAGTGATATTTTCAAATTTTACATGGAGCTGTAAAAGTTATCCCAATTTATAGACCTGGGGATGGGGGAAGGTTTGAAAATTATTATGGCATGTTTAATTGGATTTCATGCGTGTGTAACCAGTATTACATCATTAAAATCAACTGCATAGATAAAGCCATTGCCTTGCTTTGTTTGATTTTTTTTCATGCGATTTTGCAACTCCAGAACAGAAATGATTAGAAAAAAAATTATATAATGAAATGTAATATCCCCGTAACATATCGTTTTCTTATCTAACACATTTTTCCCCAATAATTTACAGACATATCTGTGTCATTAGTAAAATAATATATGGATGTAAGATATCTCCTGGAAATCCTGAGAGGGGAATAGAACTTTAAGCAGTATTAAATTTATGTAGCACATGTTTAGGGAATGGATTTTGTGTCTTAGTTTGAAGATATGAGCTCTGTTTAGGTTTTATTACTTTATCAATCACTGTTGCACACAAAAAAAAAGCTGTGTAAGACTTAACAGTGTGAGAAACATGACCTATAAAAGAGGACTTAAAACGCTTGAATGGTAAAACATATTTGTAAATGTTTCTGCTGTAGTATTTTAACAAATGGAACAATTCGTTTTGAAAACTCATGTGCTGTTCAAGAAAGTTTTAAAAGTGTTAACAAATGAGAGGCTTTAAGATGTACTTGTATTTTTTTTTATTTGTGTTTTTTCTCAATTTGCTGATTACAGCCATTCTTTCCTCTGCTTTCCTCAGTCGGTGTAACAAAGTTTTGCCGCTGGCTGAGAGTGCTTACCAGCAAGATCTGCCGCCGTACTACATCACATCTTTCCACGAGAGCAGGGTAAGCCAGCTCTGGGTTTTCAATTTTTTACTTTCACATTTTAACTTTTTAGTTTGAAAAAAATTTAATTTTTAATAGCACAAACTCTATGAGTTGGACTTAAAATTATATTAAAAAAAAGAAAGAAATTAAAATGTTTTTTTTTTAATTTAGAGATTAAAAAAATTGTTACAAAGTGTTGATGCTTGGAATATTGATATCACTAGTTCTTGCCATCTTAAGGAAATGTGTCTTCCAATTTAATGTCCTAAACCCTCACCTTCATGTTTTGTACCCTTGTCCTTACGTCGTGGGGTCTCTGTGGGCCCTTAGTGTTAAATAGTCAAAATGGATATTTGAGGAATTCATTGCGGGTTTAGAGGCAAAATATTGTAACTGCCTTCTTTACCATTACAATAACATGCCTTTCAACCTGCAACATACAGTTTGAAAAGAGGATTACAGAAACATTTCAATTTTAAACTTTTTAATTTAAATTAAAGAAATATGTGTTGTCATTTTTTTAAACCTCCTGACGATCACTGTCTTCTCCCCAGCTGAACAAGGCGAAGCGTGTTTTCTCACAGTACGCACGAGGGCCTGGCTACGCCAAGTACATGCAAGAGCTGGAGTTGTCCTGCACCCGCTACTGGAAGTCTGGTCGCCAACAGTGCGAGGCTCTCTCCCTCACTGGGAACCTCTGTACAAATAAGGTGGGCGGGGGGAGATTAGGTGTATTGTAGTTGCCTTCTGTTCTTATTCTATCCCTCTTTCTCTCTCACTCTCTCTCTCTCTCTCTCTCTTTCTTTCTGTCTGTTTGTCTCTTTCTGCCTCTTTCTCTCTCTCTCTCTCTCTCTCTCTCTCTCTCTCTCTAAAAAAAAACGCTCAATTAGTTTCAAGAGATCGCTAATGATAATCATAGAACATTTACTTGCATAATATTCCTACCGGGAAGAGTTTACTGTTAATCAGAGTCCCTATTATTGTGTGTACCTGCTGTGATTCCAGGTGCACCTCCTGCCTGGACAAGAGCCAGAAGGGCCGGACGATGTCCGAGTGGTGGCCGACTGCTGCAGCCTGGTCCAGACCAAGGCCGCCTGTAACTGCGGCCGGATGCAGGCTGACCGCGACGACCCGTTCCATTTTAAGGTATGCTCGGATGGTTGGTTGTTTAACCTTTTCCCATCACACTGCACACATGATTTGCACATTGATATGCTCTATGTGAAAAGGTTAATGCCAATTGGCAGATCAGAGTTCAGTTATGGTCTGTCAAGGAGTTATGTTTTGTGGTTTAATCGTTTTGCTGTTTTAAAAAGGAAGGTTCATTTAAAAAAAAAAAAGTTTTATCCAGTTGGCATCACTTTTAATGTACAATATAAGGAACTAGGTGAATCCCAAGACTAACGTCTGACAATTTTACGTCCTGCCCCTCAGAGGAGGAGTAAGGATACCTAGTTGGTCACATTAAACTGATGCTGACTTGACCAGTGGGGGACGAAATTGAAAAAACATTAAACTGATGCCGACTTGACCATTGGGGGACGAAATTGAACAAATAATTTTACCAAATAGTGGGATTGAATCAGAGACCTTCCAAATAAACTCCCCAGAGCTCTTCCACTAAAGCCAGCTTGCCCCCCCCCACTGGGAACCTTAGTGCAAACAAGGTGGGAGGGGGAGATTCGGTGTAAAGTTCCCAGCGTCAGCAATGGGGCTTTTTTGCCTTTTGTTTTTTAATCGATTTGAAAACCAATTTGGTGCCCAGTAAGTGTGTCTTGACCTAATAGTTTGGACTTATTACTGTATAGTTCTTTAGCAATGGAAGTAAGATTTATAAAGATAACTACACACCCAAAGATATCTTGAGTTGGAATCGTCAGCTAAAATATTGGAACATTTGATCGATTTTTCAATATAAGCTCTACATAATAATTTTAACTCATGGATAAATGGCAGCCTCTAAAGATAGATATTGTTTTTTTGGTGTGTGTATATTATTCCTATGAAATATAATTATACCATTGGTATATGAGATATTCGACTTTAGGTTAGTCTTCCAGATTCAGTTCACAACAAATTGACATAACTATAATATGTGAAGCGACCTGGGTGAATCAGGCATAAGTCAGAATGTTAACTTTTGGGGAAATTCACAGTGTATCAATAAGCATAAAATGCATTTTAAGAGGTTAAAAAAATCTCAATTCTATAATTTTTATAACCAGAGATAAGTCTTTTTCGTTTGAAAATGGAAAAGATCAATATAGAGCAGTTTTTTCTATGTTAAAAGGGCTCGAGCTAAAAACTTAAATCTTAAATTTTACCCTGGTTACCTCACATTTTCCTTTGTGTGTTATCTGCTCATAATACACTCCTATTGTATTTAAAGGTTTTTGACTTTAGGCGAGACATCTACACTCCCACTTCTTGGTTCCCAAGTAAAGACACTAAAATTTAATTTTGTTTTCTAAAGTTAGATTTTAATATGTAAAAGTGCCATGAGCTGAGTTTATTGGATACAAATACTACAAATTATATGTATTATTGTTGTTGTTGTTGTTGTTGTTGTTGTTGTTGTTATTACTATTATTATTATTATTATTATTATTATTATTATTACTACTACTACTACTACTATGCGTCTGTATTCACATAACCCCTGTGCTACGTTTTTTAGAGCGCCAACTATGACTTCTACCAAGAGCTGGAGGCTGTGTGCTGCTCTAAATTGGAGCACATTGCCATGCCTGTGTTTACACCTTCGACGTCTGATCCCAAGGCCGCAACGGTACTCCCTGTATTGCCATGGCAACAGGACGGGGAGGATGGAGTCAAAGAGCAGGGCAAAGACTCAACCAAGGATTCAGAGAAGCCGGATGTTTTTGGGACCTTATCGGAACTCAGCTTAGCTCTGAGCTTAGGTACTGAAAACTTCTGAGGCTTACTTTATTTGCATGCATATAACAGTATGTTAGGCAGTTGCTATTTGCTAAGACAGTATTTTCTCCAGTACAAAAGGCTAGGTTTTCTAGCTTTTAAGTGCTCATAATTTTCTTTCCTCTGGATGAAGTCAAAGCTTTATTTTTGGGATTAGTTCTTTCTTTGGGCAAACATCCCGGTTTTTTTTTTTTAATTTAAAGTTTTAGTTATACCTTTTTATTGCAGCATAATTTTTCTTTCCTTTACAAAAACATCGTTTTTAGTCATCTCCCTTTGATGATGAGTCAGATAGCAGTTCCCATCCTTGAAATAACGCAGAAAGAATAATAAAATAAAATACACCTACTTTACAAGGTATTTGCACCCGATATTTTTTTACTGTAAGAGGTCCTAAAAAGTTAGTAGTTTTTAAATAATACTTTTACTACCCTCTGACCACATTTAAAATAATCTGTGACAAGCCAAAATAGTGCCATGTTGAGTTGGTATTGTGAAGTGATCAGGGTGAACCAGGCACACGTCAGGATTTCGAGTTTTTAAAAACTATTTGCAGTGTGTGTTAAGAAGCATCAAATGCACTTTGAGAGGTTGAAAAAATTACAACTTTATTGTTTCATCCAGAGGTAGCGCCTATTTCATTTTATTTGAAAATGAAAAAGGTCAATATTGAATAGTTTTTTATGTTTAGAAGACTTTAGCTCAAAATTGTATCTGTGACTTGTGCCTGATTCACCCTTGCTGCCCTACGATTATCTTCTGATGTTTGTGGGGGACGAACTGGCTCAAGTGGTTGAGTCATTGGGGAGGACTGTTGCTCAAAACCCACGATTGGTATAAAATTGATTTGTCCGATTTTCTGTCCTACTGGTTTGGTTTGTGTCAGTATAAACTGACTGGCTAAGATAGGTATCCATGTCTCTCTGCCCTGTCTCAAGTGTGGATATATAGTGCTGATGTTGGACGTTAAACCAACTCAACAACAACAAGTCTCAGGTGTGGAGGAACATAGAATTTTCGATTTTCGGGCCTGTTCACAATATAGTCTCTATGTTGCTGACGTTGGACGTTCAGCAACCAACAAACAAAGCACCACAGCCCCAAACAATGTGATGCCACTGAGTAAATTGTTTCCTGATGTTTGTCTGTTCCAGGTCAGAATGCCCTCCAGGCAGAGGACTTTGAGCCCAAGGCCAGTCCTGGTGGCAGTCAGCGCGAGGTAGCGGAGAGCGGGGAGGACAAACAGCAGGTCGCAAGTCCAGACCTCAATCAGGGAAAGGGTGAGTGATGACCAAATCTGGAAGTAACAATTTGCATATGGACACTATTATATTATCATGGAACAGATTATATTACCATGGTACAGATTAGTGTTTCAAAACAGTAGATTGCTAGTCTAAACTTGAATCAGGGAAAGAGGGATTGATCAGCAAACTTTGAGTTTGAGAAGTTAATACTACCTTTTTGGGTTTGGGTAACTAGATAGTATGTTTATAAAATATACTTTGACTTCAGTGCACCATATTTTGTAGTGTTGGCAATCAAGCCCCTCCATACTTTAGAATCTTTTGTTGTTTTCAATATCTCCATCACTTTTCTTACCGTAGACCAATTTTCAAGTCAGTAAATTATCTGTTAACATTGTTTTTCCCTGCTGCGCTTCTCTTCAATCATTCTTGTCATAAGATGTTCCAGTTTTCCTCTACTCACCTTATGTTCGAAAATGATTGTGTGGTTTCTACGTGTTGTATTTATGAGTTTTTGTTTTTTTGTTTTCTTTCCGTAGGGCAGTTTTATGAAACTACTAAAATATGTACTACATCATCACTGAACTAGTAGAAACTTTTTATTTTTGAGATAAAAAAATGTCTTTGTTAGTAGAACAAATTCTATTGTTTTTCTTTATTTTATTAAAGAAATTAGCCCATTTTAATTTTTACACCACTAGAGATAGATAGGCCTACTGATCTAAAAAACACATTAATTTGCTAATGTAAAAATATATACGCTAGTCTACAGGGATATGAACATATCTAAAATTTATGAGCAGACAGAAAAAATATTTACCACGCTTAGATTAAAATAGTCTTGTTAGTTTTTATTTATTTTTTTCTGATCTGTGAAATGAAAATTAAGATTATGGCTCTATCTCATAGTGAGGCAATAACTAATATGTTGAAACGCTGCTGATTTCCGCAGTCCTCAATCTGCGGAGATGACCCTTTTTTTTTTTATCAAGGTCTGATAAATAAATCTGTTTGTTAATTTTCTATACATGTTAACCTATATTTTCTCTTTGCAAAGATAATTCATTATTTCTATTTAACATTTCACATGAATATATTTTTCAGTTAAGTACAAATTCACTTTTTTAACTGAGCCCTCATATATAAAAATATATAATCTTTAGGCATATCTTAGATGTAGCCTAATTGCTGATGAGAGAAATTAAGAATTCAACAAATCAAACAAAACAAAACCGTAAATATGGTACCTTTTTGGGGGGGCTGCAGATGAAGCCTCTGTATTTTTATATTGTAAGGCATTTTGGGCTCCTTTTAAATGAAGCATTTTATAAGTAAATTTATTATTGGTTTTTTTTTCTTGCTGCAGCAAAGCCCCTGAGACAGGTGTCCACGACTGAGTATCTGGCTTACATGGTCCACAGCCGGTCACCGCCAGGCCTCCTTCCCAAATTTTCGTCTTTCTCTGTGTGTCGTCTAGGACCGAGCAGCCTCTATTCCCACATGATGGGTAAGTAATGCTTAGGCTCTCGGTGTCTGCCATTGTGAAGTGAGAGTATAAGTAGTACACCACATTTAGCCTGTCATGAGTGAAGTGAGGGATTTAGTAATACAGAAAGCACATGGTTTGATTCACAGTATTCTGGGGATTGATTCTAGTTTCACTCTTAAGTGGAGGATAATTTGAGAAAGAACTTTCAATGATAGCATGTACAATTAAATGCATGTAACTTCTGAACCTACAAAAAATGTTTATTTTATCTCACTATATTCTGCTTGCACCTGAACTAGGTTTGATAGTTTAGACTGTGCATGAGACAGACTCTCCAAATTTTCTTACAGTGTTTATAACTCGCAGACCCATGTCAGTCTGGAGGACAACAGGGCAACCAGAGTGAATTTATATCTTTGTAGTTATAATCTTTCTGTATGATGATCAAGTGACATCTGTGGTCTAAAGCTTATTCCTTCTTATTGACAAATAAATGCCATTTTTTCTGTGCTGAGCTGGGCTCTTGCACTCTCTCATTTTAGAACCACTCTTTTGCTGTTTATAAATCGTGCAGTTCAAACTTGTTAAAGGCTATGTAGATGTTTTTCTCCAGCATCATCATTATTCAGCACTATATAGGCTAAATTGTGGATGGGCCTCAAGAGACAGTGTAGGGAGACCTGGACTCTTATCTCAGCCAATCACATTATACTGACACGGGCCCAACCAGTAGGGAATGAATCAGACAACTAAATATTCCAATGGGGAATTCCTAATTAGGAGACCAACGTTGTACGACTTGAGCCAGTCTTATCTAATGCAAAACAATAATGATTATGTTAATGATCCTTTTGTGCTCCACCCCCCTCCCCCTTTCAGGTCTGGAACTTCCGGGGTTTCTGCCTGGTAGCAACTTCCTGCTCCCCTGGGACATCTCCATCAAATCTGAGCAAGCCTGGCCCTCTGTTGCTGAGACCTTCGGCTCTGGGAAGAAGCGGCAGCAGAGGAAAATTTCTAAAGGTAAACTCCCAAGTTTTGATTTTGTCCTCATACTCACTGGCTCAGCGCTGCCCGTTCAGGTCGCAACAAGTATGCTTGCTCTCTGCACTGCCTGCCACGTTCTTTTTTTCCAACTGTCTATGTTTTGAGCCCTGTGAAAAGACTCAGCTTTTTGGTTCTTTAGACAATAATTTTGATATCCAATTTAGTGGTTTGTGTCAATTGTATTTATGTGGTGAGATTAAAAACTGTATATTCTTTGTTACGGTTAAGATCTTGAGGCTAGGCCATAAATATGAAAATCTTTGTATTTTTTTCTGTCTCAGCAATTTAGGTTTAATCACTCTTTTTTCTTTACTTCTATCTTCTAAGAAAATGCATCTTGCTTTATGAGCTGATTTGAAGCTAAATAAAATAAGAGTTTCTTGTCTTCTAACTACGCTCTGTAACTCTGTGGTAAACTCACATTCCGATCACTCTACTCTGTGAACAGCTGGTCCAGAGCCCGGCGACACGGCCACCACCGTGCGGGTCTACCTGGGCATGGAGTACGAGTGTCCCAGGGGCCATCGCTTCTTCTGCAGCGGGCCAGACAAAATCATCAAGGTCTCCTCCAACAGCATGGTCAAGGTTTGTTTACTTTGATTACCATTACATTTTCATGAGTAGATCTGGAATTTTTAAAAGATATTATTCCACAGATTCCAGATCTACTCATTATTAATCCATTGGTCTGCCTCTCCTAAAACCCATTCCATTTTCATGCAACAGACCTTCCTCCGGTACGTACTGGTTTTCGTCGTCAATCCAGATTTCCCGATTTCCTCAGAAATGTACTGATTTTTTCTTCTTTTTTTTCCCCTGTTGTTATGCCTAGAATTTAGTTCGCCGGCCATCGAGAGACCCGAGACTAGCCGTGTTCCACCGCGTCGGAAACCCTGTGGCCCACACCTATTATTAGCCAAGTGCGGAAATTTTGTGCTGATAAGCCTAGGCCTAGGGCTGGGGATACTCGCAGTCGGCAAAGCGATAAAGCCTATTGTCTTAGTCTTTCAATAGATCTATGCCGTTGTAAAGCTGGGTAGTGCCCCTAAACGAGGGAATTGTTACCTAGTTCTAGTCGATACTAAAGTGTATACTTTGTCCCTTTAATTCTCTCAGGTTTTGCTGTCCATTAAATTGAATAAAAGTATTCTCAATACGCAAACTTAGGTTTTGGAAATACACCACCCTTACGAGCATTACTATTCATCGCTTATATTTTATTATACCTGTTGCTTGAAAGGGTCTATTGACTTCTTTACCTTTTTTTTGGTCTGTTTCTTTTATTAAAAATCTTATTCTTTAGCAATGAAATATGCAAGTTTCGTAATAAAATTTAAGCAATCATTAATATTACAAAACAAAGGTGCAGGTAGCACAGAACTTTTATTTAGCTTTGAGTTGGAAAAAAAAATCATGCACCAATATCCTTTCGAACTTTGTTACCCTTTTTCAAGGTCTTTGTCTAGTCTTAGGGCAAGGCTACAAGTTCACAGCTGATTCAGCTTTGATAGCATGGTGCTAATTTCACTTAACCCTTGCGGGGCTTTGAAGGCCGCCCGATGGCCAGATGGCCAGTCTAGGTCTGGCACTGGTGACTTGGTGTGAAAAAAATGGGCTGTGGCACGACTGTTCACCTGGTTAACTGACTTTAGTGTTAGCAATGTTATAGACAATATTTTTTTCCATTATTTATAATTATAAGTTCATAAAAATAAAAAAAATAACTATTGAGCTGAGAAGTTAGTTAATTACACTATATTGTTTGTTTATACTTTTTAATAATAATTTATTACAAAAAAATGTGGGAGGAATAAAGGAGAAGACAGTTATTACTTTCGTTCCTGCAGTGATCACAATGAAACTTATTTAATTTTAAATAGCTGTGGATGTGATATGTTTCAGTTAACCAGGTCAACATTTCTGCCTAACCCCATTTTTTCCAAACCCAGTCATTCGTACCAGTCCCAGACTGGTCGCATGGGTTAATGCAAGCATTTTTATTCATATAAATGTCCCAGTTCTTCGAAATAATTCTGCATTGCATAATAATTTTTGCAAAGTGTATTTTTATCGATCGCTTGATAATAAACAGCGTTTTGAGGATTATATTGTTGAGACAGCCGCTATATAAATGTAGTTTATTATCATTATTATTAATATTATTATTATTATTATTATTATTATTATGAATGATTTTTAAAACCAGAAATAGCTCCATTGAAAAGTTTCAGTTTATTCTTTTCCATGCAGTTCCTATACATTGATATTTCTGAACATACTCATTTAGATAAAAAAGCTTTATGGTGCTTCATCTTCTCACGATCACATTTCAGTATGAATAATGTGTATGATAAGTAGCTTTCTGAAAATTTAATTTTTAATTCCATGATGTTCTTTCAGATTTATTTAAAAGAATAGAGATTTGAGTCTGTCTTATTATTTATTGACTGCCATGATTTATACTGGTACAAAACATACAAGTTTGAAACAGATTGATCTATTTGGGCAACTGGTTTGTTATAATTGATCTCTTGGGGCAACTGGTTTGTTATAAGATAAATAAAGATTTAGACCAAGAAATCAATATCACCTTTTCCACACTGAATGATACTGGTTAACTTACTTTAGTGTGTATTCCAGACTAAATGATAACCGCAGTATATATATATATATAGAATATTTCAACGAAATAATAATTGTGTTTTAACCCAGTGCATTAATATGGAGGGCCCAATAGAAAGTAAGAGAACGATAGCTAGGTCTAGTCAATAATGCACAAGTTGCAAGACTGAACCTGCAATGTTAAAAAAAAATCATTTTTTTCTTGTTATTTTAAAACTTAACTTTTTTTTTTTTTTCAAAGTTTGTTCCAATTTCTATGTAATTTAATAGGTAGACTATTTTTCTTTCATGAAGAGTGTGGCAAGTTGTTTCCCAGTTTTTAGGTTATGGACTTTTTAATGAAAAGTTTCCAAAATGTACTACAGCCTATTTTTCTGTCTGGCCCCTCATATCTTTTAGGGACTGAGAATTTTTTTACATATTCATATATATAATGAAGTATAAATATGTGTTTCGCCAGGACAACGCAAGCCGCTTGGTCCACATGGACATGCCTCTCTACACCTCCTGCCACTGCAAGTAAGAAAAAAACTTAAACATATTTATGATTATTTTTAACTCACCCAGCACAAAAACCAAGTCTACTGGATCAGCATCTTTAGTATAATTCACAACAAATTTTAGTACACAAAAGAAATATGGAAAGGAAGGGAAATCACTCCCCTTTCTTAGTTTTACTCCTTCATCTTTATTGTTAATTTCTCTAAGATGATACCAAGGGAACACAATTTTTGGCATTTTCATGATTGAAGACTCTTATTTAAAGATTGATTCTGATTCATAACCTAATAATGATCCTATCTTGAGTGAATCAGAAAATAAGTAGATCTAAGCACTAAATCTGCACCTCAAGTTTTTCTTAAGCTTTGGCAGTTTGATCCAGATCTAGATCTAGACATTAAATTTAGATGAGTATGGAGGCCTCATCTCACCACACCTGCAAGTTTAGAGCTTACACCCTCCCCTCCTCCTCTACACTTTAACTCGTCTTGTTTCCCAGACAACCGAAGGGCTGCCTGGCCCAGATGATGCGGGTGTTTGTGTGCACCCCGCGGGACATCCCCGGTGTGCCGAGCCTGCGAGTGACGGTGAGTCCGCAAGTCCAGCCTGCGCCGGCGACCCCACCACCACACACAGCACCATCATCATCATCTGCGGGCGCGTCGAGCTCTGGCTGTCCGCAGTTCCACCCAGGCCTGGAGTCTCCGCTCGAGCTTCCGGCAGACGGTGTCTGGGTCGTCCGGTTACCGTATCCTTTCTGTGAAGCTTTCTTCTAGTTTGAGGTTTACTAGGTCTTAACTCTATGGAATCACATTGCGTACATGTAAACAATGAGTAGAGACATTTTATTTGAAAAGTAAAAACCTTAAGTTTTCAAATGTGCAAAAATTTTTGTTCTATCTTTATTGGTTCAAAAGATATGAATTTCGGAAAAAAAACTCTAAAAATAGAGCAATTTTATTTGCATTGCGAAAAAATCACTGTGACTCCATTGAATTAAGTAAGTTCCCCAGTTACCGTATGCTTTCAGCGAAGCTCTTTCTTAGTTAACCTCTCAGAAGTCTTAAGCAAGTTCCACAGTTACTGTGTCTTTTCAGTTTAGCTCCCGCTTAGTTTAATCTCTCCAAAGTCTGAAATAAGTTATCCGGTAACTGTTTCCTTTTAGTGAAGGTATCCCCTAGTTTAATGTCTCCTAGGTCTCAAATAAGTTCCCCAGTTACCGTAGTCTTTCACTACATCTCTTTCCTAGTTTAACTACCTGCGTCCTGTGGGGTCTAATTAGACCCCTATTTTGGTCCTTTTTTACGTTTACACATACAACAGTACCGAGAATACAGAATGTCTGTCCACTTCCATTCACTGGTTCAAGTCATCTTTGACTTTGCCACTTTCAGAACATATTTTAGATAAAAAGATATATCAAATTCATAGACAGCTACACTCTATGGTTACACGACTTTAAAAAATTCACCTGAGCACTCAAGTGGTTAATGTCGACTAGGCCTTAAGAAAGATCATATTATATATATATATATACAGCAACGGGACACCAGAGCAGGCCAATCAAACTATACTGACACTAAACCAAACAGTGAGGAAAAACAAAGTCTGTGTCAGAAGCCAATGCTCTAATCTCAGTGCTACCGCACCCCCCTTTTTATTGTTGATTTGATATGATAACCCTAGTGTAGTCTGTTGCTTCTTCTTCTTCATTCTCTAGAATAAATGATTTAAATATTCCCTATGCTTAAGCCTGACTGAAACATTGTTAATGAACCTTAACTAGAATCCCCAGGAGCATCTACCAAGACGAGCACCAGGTCTACTTAATGCCCAATGACCACCAAGTCCTGCACAGCTGCGTGCTGCTCAGCGGAATGTTCTCCTACAGGATGCTGTGAAACGGGCAGACTCAACAGCGTCAAACTTAACCTGCGATCGTGTTCGATCGACGTCGAAATGACCACCGCTGGGTTTTCTACCGGTTTTCTCCCCATCCAAGCTGCATTGTTGCAAGAAGGTTACCTCTTTGTGGCGAGCAACAGGGTCCCTAGCTACAGGCGTGAGAGAAAGATTCGGCACGGACCAAGGGTACACCTGTCCGCTTGGACTTAAACATCTGAGCATGGTGACTGGTACCAGATGTTCAGATGGGGCAGTGGTCATTGGTGAGCCCTCAACCTCAAATGCTACCGGTATTGGGTTTTTACTGTCATAGAGGGGGACTGTCTGGAGAAAAAGTTACTGCAGTCCAACTGTTTATAAGTTGCAGTAAGATACATTGTTTTAAAACAATAAGGGTATTGATTAAATTGCTATTGATACGATTTTGGTAACCAGTATTTTTTATTTTGTGAAAGTCTCTTCTCTGTAGGAAGATAGGGAGCTTTTTTTCTCTGGGTTTACATCTCCCGTTCCCCTGAAAGACCCTTTATTACGGTGTGAAAGACATGTTACAATGGAACTGTTTTATACCCCCCATATCTCTCTTTAGGACTTTTAAGATAAAAATCTAATGATATAATTTTGTTTTTTAAGTAAATCAGTGACATCTTGAATTTTAAATAAACTAAAATCGACTGTGTCTGATAAATGAAAATTCATTTTGAATCGATGTAGCAACATGTTTGAGACTTTTAATTTGAATACTCTGAGACTTTTTGAATCTCAAGTTTTATTTTTTTAAAGAACTTGTCTAAAAAAAATACAAAGTTTTAAAAAAAATGGTTTGTTTATTATAAAATATATTTCATGGCATAAAGAGCAACCAAGTTTTGGGACCTACGTCATTTTTAAATTGAAGAAAACAAATACCCAAAAATTGCTCGGCTGCGCCTTTAAAAATAAATCTGACATTCTTCCGGCAAATTGATTTTGTATGATCAAGGAGATGACAGGTATTGGTAAGCCAGTTAATGCCCCTGTAAGAGTCGTGTGTTGTTCCCAGCAATTTGTTTCAATTATAATATACACATGATACTTAAAAGCACACAAATAAAGTAAATAAAAAAAATTTGTATGCTTTAATACGATTATTGCAGACATGTTTTAGGAAAGCTTTGCAAAGTTTATACTTAATTTGTATTTTTTTAGTTGGAAAATAAAATTTGAAAAAAGTGAAATGTCGTCATTCAAATCTTGATTTTTACATTCGAAAATTGAGTTTTATGGATACATGTATTTTGGATTGAAATTAATGTCAATGATGTAAACAAGATCTACCTACCTGTACTTTCAATGTGTATAGCAGAAACTACAGATTCAATCTTCCTTTAGTTAAAGAAAGGGAGATAAACCAACAGATTGACAGTTGAGATAGATATTAGGTCCAACTCCAACTGTAATACCATCGTATAGAGCCAATATATCGTCCAACTTTAACACTTTTAGGGTTTAGAGATAACATATGTGTGTACCTGCCTTTTTTGACCATGTGCATTTATAATAAAATGCATCTTATTATTTATTTCTTAGATCATCCAGAATTGAAATTAATATACCACAAAAAGCTTGTGCAGTGAAATATAAATATGTTGTATCCTGTTCGAGAAATTCAAAATAAAATGTAAAAAAACAACAACAAAAAACGAGTGTTGTTTGAAAGAGCCTCATTTGTATTTTCATCTACTTCTTAAGTACCTGTTTATCTATCTATCTATCTATCTATCCCTCCGTCCGTCCGCCTGTCTGTCTGTCTGTCTGTCTGTCTGTCTGTCTGTCTGTCTGTCTGTCTGTCCGTCTGTCCGTCTGTCCGTCTGTCTGTTTGTCTGTCTGTCTGTCTGTCTGTCTGTCTGTCTGTCCGTCCGTCTATCTATATCTCACTCTCATTCTCTGTCTCACGCCTGTAGTGCTCGAACCCCCACCTTCCATCGTGCGGGCAGTGCGGGTCTCTATCTATCTATCTATCTATCTATCTATCTATCAATCTACTGTCTGTCTGTCCGTCCGTCTATCTATATCTCACTCTCATTCTCTGTCTCACGCCTGTAGTGCTCGAACCCCCACCTTCCATCGTGCGGGCAGTGCGGGTCGAGGCTGGGGTGGCAGGGCTGCTTGTCGCCCATGTTTGCCAGCACGTACATCTGGTTGTGTCTGGCCATACAGCTCAGGGTCACCTGCACCTCGCAGTCCGTGTGCCTGGGGAGGTCATAAGCATAATTCAAGTTCCATGTAAAAATTTTGTTTTTCAAAAGTTTCTCAGTTAATCTTACTCATAATTTAAACCATAAAAGCAGCGGGAGAAATGAACTAAAAATAAAGTCATGGAGCGGGATCTTCACAAGGGTATATTTAGCCAGAAACGTTTACAAATTTACTTTCTAGCTAAATTATTATTGTAATTTTTATTAACTGTTCTTATAGTTGCTTTCCTTGTTTGAGTGGGTCATCATCATCAATTTTTTGTTTAGATGTCCTTCTTCAAGGAAGGCAAAGAGAAAAAATGGCATGACGGCATGGTACTTGATGATGATGATCCTTCTTGACAATTCACTCCATATAAATCTCGAATACAGACTGTTGTATCTTGGGTTAAAACTTGAAACAGGAACAACTTGATTAAGGAACACGTAAAATCTTGGTTTGGTGAAGACTGATTATTTCCATTTGCATTAAAATTATTTCCGAGGAAATATTAACGCTATATAACACAGAAAATTTAGATACCATTTCACGACTAAAAAAATAGGATCTGTATCGATATAGACTTTTCGGAGCAGAATTGGTACCTTTTTGAAAAGTTAAGAGTTCAGTTTCTGAAGAGTCATTTTAATGGTTGCTTTGTTCCTCCGAGTTGAATATAGGCAGATGTTTAGGTCTTGAGCGAACTGGATTTGCTTGAATAAAAGATTTTTTAAAGTAGTATCAAATAACCACCATGAACAAAATATCGTCAACCCCCC
>RQTK01000532.1:201157-215688 GCA_003991915.1 Elysia chlorotica
CTACTACTACTACTACTACTACTACTACTACTACTACTACTACTACTACTACTACTACTACTACTACTACTACTACTACTACTACTACTACTACTACTACTACTACTACTACACTACTACTACTACTACTACTACTACTACTACTACTACTACTACTACTACTACTACTACTACTACTACTACTACTAGAACCGACCTGTTGCCGAGCCTGCTTTGCCTGGTTGCGGTACACTGCCAGATTGATTTCCATGTTCTGTAAGGCTTTTTCTCTGCTCACAACAAATGTGTCGTTGGGGATATACACAGCATGGGCGTACACGGCCGCCCTGAACGTTGAGCTTGGGATGTCCATGACGCGGACATGAGGACTGGCCCCGACCACGGCCAGGCGTGCCGTCAGAACGATGACACATGCCACCAGAGGCACCGCTCTGGGCGGGGTGTTCCTTACGAATTGGACATCTCTCATGGGGTTTTTGGCGTCCACATCTCTGACGTTTCTTTGAAACATAATTGAGTGATTCTTCGTAAAGTAATAGAGTGATTGTAGCACATGGATTGATTCTTTGTAACATATAGAACGGTTCTTTCTAACATATAAAACGTACCTTTGAAATACACTATTGAAGGCTCATGGATTTAAGTATAGATTTAGGCAGCAGAAATCATACAGCTATTTATATAATACACAGAGCGCATTTTCATGATTTTTATATACCTCTTTTTACTCCATGCTGTACACTTTGATAGCATATTATTGAATTTCAAAACTCTTGTGTGGAGAAAGCGAAGCTTTCTGCTAGTTTTAACCTCTCCCAAGTCTTAAGAAAAGTCCTACACGGCGTCGGGACCCCAGATCGGGGTACCTAGGACTAGCCAACCCAACAGTGGGGGGAAAACGCGATCGCCAGAGTGGGGCTCGACCAACGGAACACATTAGCTGGGAGCAAGGCTTCCAACAATAGCAGGCAAAGTCACCGAAGTAAACAATCATTTGCATTTAGAGTCCAAGTGAATTTTATCATTACAAACGTAGACATAGTTAGATCATTTCTCATTTTTGCAGTGTATGCTGAGTAGGTTGAGCAAAAATTACTCTCTTAGTATCTATCTGAACTAGCTCTCGTAAAGATTTATTAGAGATACATCACTGTTACATTTGTTACACTAAAACTGTGAACTCCGATCATTTCGGTGACTCCAGGTTGGGAGGTATTGCTCTACGTTAGGGTTGCCGCGCCCTCGATTTGAGCAGCAGGAGTCTTTTACATAATTATACACATGTACTTTGTCCAAAACTGACAACTGGCGCAAAACCACAACAACAAAAACACCAATGTAATTATTACATTTTATTGTCTATATACTAATTTTACATTTTGATGGCATTGATTTTTCGTTTGCAGATTTGTACTTCTATATAAGGACCTCTCTCTCTCTCTCCCTCCCTCTCTCTCTCTCTCTCTCTCTCTCTCTCTCTCTCTCTCTCTCTCTCTCTCTCTCTCTCTCTCTCTCTCTCTCTGAGCGCAGCGTCTTCTAAGTGTCGGTAGCTTCGTTCTATATAATAATATACAACATTGACAGACTCACTTAAACAAAGGCCCTTCCTTTGCGATGTCACCAGACTCCTCTGCCTGTGTTGATCTGTAAATTGCTGCAGCAATGTAACTCCACTCTTCAAACCCTAACAGCTATTATAATGAGCTAAATAAAACAGAACGAAACTAAAGTAATAAACTCAATAAGTTCGTATTGTTAATATGCAAACAATTTGAAATCTCTAGTAAATAAATACCAGTGTAAATCAGGCACAAGTCGTAAACTTGACTTTTGAGTTATTCATGGTGTGTTAAAGATCATTAAATGCATTTCAAGATGTTGAAAAAATTATAACTATCCTTTCTAGAGCTAGAAGTATTTGAATTATTATGAAAATCAACAAGTTATATAGTACTTGTTATAATGTTAAGGGAGCTCAAGCTCAAAACCTATATTGGCGACTTGTACCTGATTCACCCCGATTGCCTCACACATTTCTCCACCGATCGCCTTACCTTATAGAACCTAGGTAAATCAATGTCTTATCTCTAATTTTCTCTCTCCTGTTCAGATGGACAGATGTTTTTGAAGCGCGCACCTGTATCGTCCGCAAGTAACGCACAAGGCAAAGATTCTAGACTAAACACACCGACAGCATTTTTTTAGTGTTGATCTCTAGACAAACTTTGTTCCTCTAAAGTTCAACATACATTTTTTATAGGCAAAAAGTAGAACACACTATTTTGTTAAATGTATTTCCAGTGGAAAAAAACAACAAAAAGACATTTATCCGTAATCACAAGATTGCAGATTGTTATCATCATTCTACGAGTAACTGAATAATTTTTATATTAAGAAAATTAGTAAATTTAATACCACTTGTGTGACTCCCGTATCGGTAACAATTTGATAGTCGAAGATACGCTGTAGTTCATCTACATAGAGGAATCTAACCTCTGTTTTCCAGTGCACGAAGTGAAAAGAAGAAGAAGAAGAAGAAGAAGAAGAAGAAGAAGAAGAAGAAGAAGAAGAAGAAGAAGAAGAAGAAGAAGAAGAAGAAGAAGAAGAAGAAGAAGAAGAAGAAGAAGAAGAAGAAGAAGAAGAAGAAGAAGAAGAAGAAGAAGAAGAAGAAGAAGAAGAAGAAGAAAAAAAGAGGAGTAGCGAAAAATAGAACTATGAGGTGTGGAAGGTTATGATGACACACTTGTGTAACGCGATATACGCTCATTCATAGACTATATTCAACTGTTTACTTTTCCCATCCGGAAGGCCCACTGGATGTTGTGCGACAAATAGCAGCTTGCGACTCCGGACTGCCTGTGTTTTGCAACACCGTGTTTAAACAAGTTACATCTTTGGTTAAACTTGGACCGTGTTGGACTGTTGGCCGAATGCCTTTTTTTTCGAATCTCGGGTGGGAAGTTTAAACATACATTTCTGAAAAATACCGATAGAGGTGAAGACGAATGCAGCATTTTCGATTATATTAAGAAATAATATTATTTTAATGAATAAAGGCTTCTTAATTGAAATTTTGTTGTAGTTGAAAATTCAGTCATGCGCATACCCACCAGGCTTGCATTACATGTACTTAGATGACTGTTGACCCCATAATCTAGCCTCACGTGCACAGGTATCCTCGGCGCGCACCGAGTAGCTATGATCCAGACCCCACAATGTGCCAGTCGACAAAAATACAGGCTGTGCGCTTCACACCGTTGATAACGGATGACGAAATCGCGCCTCTTAAGCATGGGATTTACCGTATTTTTTACTATTAATTTTACCGTGTCAGACGATTGGTTAAAAGCAGCCTGTAATTGCTCCTATAGCACGCGTAGTACCGGTTCAAGGCACATTTCCCAATACTAAGAAGTAGAGAAACGTGCCATCAGCGACTTACTAAAAAAAATAAATAAATAAAAAGGCTATATCTTGCAGAAAAAACGCAAAGAAATCTGGTAAATGGGTATGGGGGGGGGGGGGGGGGGGGCGGGCGGTGGGGGGCGGTGGTACAGCTAGGGTAGAACATCGGCTTTCGACGCAAAAGGTCCCGAGTTCGAATTCTGGCTGTTGCGTTCTCTACTGGTTGGGTCGGTGTCAGTATAATGTGACCGGCTGAGACAGGAGTCATGGTATCCTCGCCCTGTCTCGTGTGTGGCAGCACATAAAATTGTCAGACGTCCGTCTTGGGGCACGTCCACAATATAGCCTATATAGTGCTGCTTTGGGCGTTAAACCAACCCCAACCCCTGGTAAATGTGAACTTGAATCGAAAAAAAATTCAATAAGATAGTCAGCGACAATTATTTATTTATTAGCTGAAAAAAAAGAAACAAATTACGTACCGGTATTGGAAGAACCTTATAAATGTATACAGAGACGACACATGGCAGTCAAAGAATAGTTTTTGCTAGCTTGGTTAAGCTGCCCCAGACACAGACAGTTGGTCCGCGGTTCCAAAGTTTACTATAAGCCTTGCAGCCTACATGACGATTAAGGATGACATAACCACAACCGTAGGCACGGAGGTTTCTGATCGCTCATTGGCTCTTTATGTCTAGCTTTGATTGAACACCGGTGCGGGTGCAGGTTCTATTACCTATAGTCTTCATGTTGGCATAAGTCTCCATTATCGCAAAGTGTCCAATGGCTGTTTCTGACTGCTCTAACTAGACCTATTCAACTGCGTCTCGCCCAAGGACAGCAGATTGAAGTTAACCGGCCCCGCCTTATGTTCAATCCTTACACACGTGACGTCAACGTGACATCATGGGAAAGCTGTGCCTTGTGCCATGTGCCACGTCTACTGCTGCTGTATTGTAACAGTCACCGATATTGAGAATGTGATGCTCTAATTAGCACTATAGCAGCCTTGAAATCGGCACTTCAGAAGTAATTTCTGTGTGTCTGCCCCTCCTTTTTTTCTCTCTCCTTATTGCCCGGGGGTTGGAGGTGGGTGTGGATGAGGGTTCCGACACATAGTGTTCGTTGTTCGAGCCCCGCTGGTTGGATCGGTGTCACTATGATGTGACCTGCTGAGACAGAGTAATGGTATCCCCGTTCTGTCTCTGTGTGCCAGCACGTAAACTTAGCAGACGTTAGTTTTGGGGCGCGTCCACATTATAGCGGAAATAGTGTTGACTTTGGACGCAAAGCAACAACAACAACAATAAAACTCTCTTCCTTTCTCACCCTTTGTTTGTGTCATTGTCTCTGCTCTCTCCCCCCTTTTCTCTCTGTCTGTCTGTCTGTCTGTCTGTCTGTCTGTCTGTCTGTCTGTCTGTCTGTCTGTCTCTCTGTCTCTCTCTCTCTCTCTCTCTCTGTCTGTCTGTCTGTCTGTCTGTCTGTCTGTCTGTCTGTCTGTCTCTCTCTCTCTCTCTCTCTCTCTCTCTCTCTCTCTCTCTCTCACTCTAATACGAACAACGAATTGAATGAAAGTGAAATCTGCGCCAGGAGACTTTTTGAATGTAAAAGATAAGATAGAGTGTCAGTGGGTAGGCACTGGGCAAAACAAAAGGTATGTTGACTTGATCGATCAGGCGAATCATCATGAAATGCTGTGCACACCCTTTGTTTGTGTCATTGTCTCTGCTCTCTCCCCCCTTTTCTCCCTCCCCCCCCCTCTCTCTCTCTCTCTCTCTCTCCCTCTCTCTCTTTCTTCTTCTTCTTCTTCTTCTTCTTCTTCTTCTTCTTCTTCTTCTTCTTCTTCTTCTTCTTCTCCTCCTTCTCCTCCTCCTCCTTCCCCTCCTCCTCCTCCTCATCCCCATCATCATAATCCTCCTCCTTCTCCTCAACCCTCATTATCATCGATACAGTTCACAACAATAGTTACATCAACAGCGATGTTATCATCACAATTCTTTAGCAGAATATATTTTTACGTATCTACCATCCTTATAAGCATTATCATCAATGTCACCAACTTGATCATTATCATCACCAATTAAGAAAAAAACATAACGAGGCCCTAAAACATAAACGATCCAACAAAAGCTTAACAAATAACAATTTTAAAACAATATATTCAAGATTTATTAAAAGTTTATAACCATTTTCATGTAAGAAAACCCAATCAGACAATTCTTGTGTTTTATTTCACGAGTAGCCCAATACGCAATAGCTTTGTCATGCCTTTAAAATTAATATTAACATGAACCAATACACCAATAACAATTAAACATCATTTCTATGTTAAAACATTAAAAACGTGTTGACAAAAATCAATACCCAAACAGACAAGGGGCTGTACGTACAACGTCGCGGGAGCTTACAACCTGTCTTAAGACTTCTTCGCTTTATCTTAATTCAAGACCGGTTGTTCGCTTACCGCGACCTGCCCCTAGACCCAAGAAATATTTAATGGCACTCCAATAGTGTAATTATATATATTTTATTTGTTAGAACAGATTGTATCCCAGGGTTTACTTTCAAGACAAACACTCATTCATTACTTTCGTCGTATTTTGTTAAAAAATAATAATTAAAGAGTTGATGGAAAAACAAAAAATAAACAAAACAAAAAAATGAAAAGAAAAACAAAGTGGAGTAATATTTTCATTGGAGAAGATCACTGGTTAAAAAAATTAAGAAAAAGGGGGGTAGGGGAGGTGAACAGTATGAGCGCAAGTCACTTTGAAAAAAAAATGATGCAGAGGAAGAGGAAGCGAAGAAGAGGGGCATGGAGTTGAAATCAGTGAAAACACCAACAAAAGTAGTGGATTAGGCTAAGGATCAAACAATATAAAGAAATAATGCGAAAACTCTTCTAGGAGAAACCTAATAAAGTAAAACAACAACAACAACAACAACAGCAACAACAACAACAACAACAACAACAACAACAACAACAACAACAAAGAAGCATAGCATTCTGCATACCCAACTTTCAATCATTAAAAACATTTTTTACTTGTATTTGCACGTTAATGCTGTGATAAAATTAACATTACAATTTATTACAAATCTTTAAATTTCACATATCCAATAGCATTGCACACCAACTGCATATAAAACATAACACTTATTGGGTTTTATGTACAAACTCAGATTAACCAGCAATCTTTAAGAATATAGTCATTATTTACACAAAATTCACTAAAAAACATTTTGGCATCCTGCCAAAATGACCCCAAACCCGTGACCATCGACGTATAAACAGTAAACACTAGCTAGAGTGTTAGCCCGAGTTGCATTGAACTGTCACCATCATTGAGTGCCATGTCAGTTGGCGTTGGAGACCACGGACACCTCTCTGTCCTGCTCCTCGCATTTCACGATCAGGTGGACCTCTTTGCCTCCACCGAACCATCTTTCAAGCCCGTCCCAGATTTGTTTAGGGCCTAACCAATATAGTGCTGCTATGTAATTACTTTCGCATAGATCTGTTAGCCCCCCTCCTCACAAAAACAAAAGATTGAATGGAGTCCGAGAGTTTTGTCTTACAGAGGGTGCTGCTTTTAAAGTCATTAACCGTAACCCAATGTACAGCAAACGGATCTAATTTAGAACATGATGATGGTATTGAATGAATGAGGGGCAAGATTTAATCCCGCGCCGCCCCTACCACAAACTCATCTCATTAATGACTATTACTATGAACATAATGACATGATGGTATTGAATGAATGAGGGGCAAGATTTAAACCCGCGCCGCCCCTACCACACACTGCACTTTGTCTCTGGGTTCATCCTGGATCCCACAGGGCACTTGTAAGCTGCGGCAAACTCCGGCGAGTTTTGGAGGGGCCCGAGAATCCTGGGGAGGGACATTCAAATGTGACGTAGTGGAGGATATTCAAATGTGATATTTTAGTGTTATTCAAAATTATGTGAGATAGTGAAGGATATTCAAATTTGAAAAAGTGGAGGATATTCAAATGTGACTTAGTGGAGAGACATTCAAATGTGAGTTAGTGGAAGAGATTCAAATGTGATATATTAGTGTTATTCAAAATCATGTGAGATAGTGAAGGATATTCAAATGTGAGATAGTGGAGGATATTCAAATGTGAGATAGTGGAGGATATTCAAATGTGAGATAGTGGAGGATATTCAAATGTGAGATAGTGAAGGATATTCAAATGTGAGATAGTGGAGGATATTTAAAGGTGAGATAGTGGAGGATATTCAAATGTGAGATAGTGGCGGACATTGAAATGTGAGATAGTGGCGGATATTAAAAGGTGAGATAGTGGAGATATTTCATGGTGAGATAGTGGAGACATTTCATGTGGAGATTGTAGATGTATTCAAATGTGAGATCTGCGTCTCCGTTGAGTTAAACCATTGATAAGGAAAATGCTAGTCGTCACAAACCTGAACTCTCCGGGCGGGTGGCTGTTTTTCAGCATGATGAGTCGCTTCATGATCACAAACCTGAACTCCCCGGGCGGGTGGCTGTTTTTCAGCATGATGAGTCGCTTCATGGCGTCCGTCATCTTCATGCACCACAGCTGTCAGCACCGACACATGGGCCAGACACACAGAGACACGCGCGGCGGGAGAAACAAAGCATTATTTGAAGTTATCATAATGAGATTCGGGTATAAAGAGTTCCAGGCTTTCCAAATGTGTTTTAAGATACCTTAACCTTTTGACACATTGCATGATTTCGGGCATATTCGTTGTGTGCACATTATTTTGAGGAATATTAAAGGATATGGAAAAGGTAAAAGCTTTGATTTTTATTGTTTTAAAATTTAGGCTGTGGGTATTAATACAAAGAAGTTTCGCAGAAGCACAAAAAGATATAAACGTCATCCAAAAATGTACACGATCAAGACAATACAATCTTTCCATTTCTAGCACAACAAGCTTAAAACGCTTTCGAGATTGATATTTTCCCTAATTTCTAAAAAGTTCGACGCGCATCAGAAAATTACGTATCCTCTTCCTGTTCCATCAAATTGCGATATTTAAGTTTCCCGAAACTCGCCGCCACATTGCACTGAACAAGCACATTTTTTTCGGAAAGAAAATGGATGCTCGTCGAAGGGCTGTTTGTGCTTCTGCGAAACTCCACACCCTGTGGCTAGCACAGCAGTCTTATCAATGCACACAGCGTGATTGTGTGCTGTGCTAGGCTTCCAAACATGGAAGGAAAAGTTACTGAATTGAACGATGTAAAAAGACTTTTGAATACGAAGGATCAAAGTTATTTATTAGATTTCTAGCACACACAGAGCAAAGTGATTATTAAAGAGTATTATTTTTTGTTCAGCCTTCAAGCCTACTAGACTAAAAAAATGTAAACTACGCTATCTGTGTGGGCACTGTTTTCGGGTAATTTTTGAAAATCCATAAAAGATCGCGCATGAAAATTTTATACTATTACTAAATGTTTTGAAAAATAGGTGCGCATCGCGTTGAAAAGATGTTCAACAATTATAGACTCTACTTTACATTCACTTTTACTGAAGGCAAGCTTTTGTTTGTTTCGGTGACCCTGCGTTTTACCTTTGAAAAAACCTTGGTACGGCGTGATGGGACAAAGTTAAGGAATGTACAAATCCAAGCAATACGTAACGTAGTTAGAATGAACTCTCAATAAGGGCCAAGGCAGCTCATCAAACAACAGGAGTGAAGAATGTTAAGACCTCCGATGTAGAGATTGTCTTGGTAATGCTCAACGGTGCAGCTTATTTTAATCGTTAAAAGAGAACGAAAAAAAAATATTTAATTTTAAATATCGTTTACAAAATGGACACTATAATGTGTCTGCTTTTGGACATCTCTGAAGTATTCTCACAAAGTAAAAATCTCATTTCCTATGTGAAGGTTATAGATTTCCGCATACAGTGCTTAAGGGTGCACTGACTTCTGGGAATTACTAACTGGCCAGTATCAATGTAGTTGCTTAAAGGGAATGTAATTTTTATCGTTATAAAAAGGCACTGGGCAGTGTTAAACTTCCAGAAACCCAACTAACGAGAGGGCTGAGGGCTACACGTTACCTGGGCGTAACCCAAGAAGAAAGTCTGGTCATTGGTCAGCCCTAGTCCTGGCAGGCGCTTAGGCTCTCCAGTTTTGGCCATCAGTCTTTTGTATGCCCTGAAACAGTGGTCACAAAATTAAGGATGTGAATAGAATTATATATAATTATAGATTGTGGTTACATTACTGAAAAGTAATTAGACGAAAAAAAAAAATAATAACGCTCAAGGAAAAGAGCAAAAAAGAGGAAACGAAGAAAGGAAATAATGAGAGATGGTTATAAATGATATTTGAAAATATGTGAACAATGAATGAAAGAAGAAACATGTTTGGTAACCCTATTATGGGATTTCGTAATTTTCTATGAGGAGATGTTTCATGACCCCAAAAAAAACAACAAAAAACAAAACAACAACAACAACAAAATCAAAGATGAAATAACATAACAAGAACAAAAAAAAAGAGAACAAAGAAAGAACAAAAAATTAAATACAAAAACGAAACAAAACAAAGAAACAAAAAACAGCTGCAACAGTTTTCATCCAATAACACAAGGGTCTGACCTGTAGCTCTGACAAATAAAAAATGAAATACAAAAACGAAACAAAACATACCTACACACAACAGATCACACAAAAACAACAACAACAGTTTTCATGCAATAACACAGGAGTCTGACCTGTAGCTCTGCTTCAGTCCGCCATTGTCCGCCACATTTTCCCCCTGTGTGGTGATGCCGTTCACCTGGGAACACACCGATCACAAGACAATACACGTATTACACTCAGTTTCTAATATGACTATCAAATTTAAGCACTCTGACCCTGTCTGTCTGTCTGTCTGTCTGTCTGTTTGTCTGTCTGTCTGTCTGTCTGTCTGTCTGTCTGTCTGTCTGTCTGTCTGTCTGTCTGTCTGTCTGTCTGTCTGTCAGTCTGTCTGTCTGCATGCCTTCCTCCATCTCTATCCCTCTCTCCCTTTCGCTCTTTCTTATTCTATCTCTCTCTTTTTCCTTTCTCATTATCATCATCATCATCATCATCATCATCATCATCATCATCATCATCATCATCATCATCATCATCATCATCATCATCATCATCATCATCATCATCATCATCATCATCATCATCATCATCATCATCATCATCATCATCATCATCATCATCATTATTATCATGCTGTCTGGTCCTGCACAACCCGTCTGAAAAGCTCCCTGTTGTCTTGGGTTATCCTTCCAGGTGGGCCTCCTTTGTAGTCAGTCGTTGATATCATTAACCCTCTTGCCGGCCTGCCTTTTTTCTGATCTTGTCTTATCTTATAAAACCCCATGGTGTCCGGGACTCACGTTCATCTTGATGTTGTCATCGGAGAAGTTGCTGTACTGCCGCACCATGCACTGGCGCGCTCGGTGGAAGTTGTTCATGTCCTGGCGCTGCCACCAGTTTCGGAGATTCCCGTCTTGGTCAAACTGGCTGCCTGGTGACACAGAGGGGTATGTTGGTGAGCAAGGTAGGGAGGTTAGTGGGTAAGTAGAGAGATATTGTTGTTGTTGTTCAAGGTTTTGTTGTGTGTAATAGTGGTAGTAGTAGTAGTAGTAGTAGTAGTAGTAGTAGTAGTAGTAGTAGTAGTAGTAGTAGTAGTAGTAGTAGTAGTAGTAGTAGTAGTAGTAGTAGTAGTAGTAGTACTATTGTTGTTACTAATAGTGGAATAGATGTTAAAAGTAGTTTAAAATTCAAACCAATAGGTCAACAGAAGTCTTTGATTATTATTTCAAATAATTTACAGCAAGAACCATTTCCTTAAAAACAATAACAATACAAAACAAAAGGTAAAAACTTGACAATGTTTGAACCTTTATCATCAAATCCATGAGTGATCTCGTGGCCTATAACAACTCCAATAGCTCCGTAATTCAGGGAACTGAAAAAGGGAAACATTAGGCACAGTATTAAAACGTACTATTAAAACAACTATTGTCTATTTTGCTTTTGTTTCCTGAAGGGAAGTACAAAGTAAACCTTTTACGAAAATATCACCATTTTAGGAAATAAAAAAAAAGAAATAAAAATAATGGCAAAATAAAAAAAAGAATGAGTACTCGAGAAATAGATCCAGCCACATGATATGGAGTTTTGCAGAAGCACAAACAGCGCTTTGGAAGAGTACAAAGAGCATCCATTTTCTTTCTTAAAAATGCGCTTGCCTACTGCAATATAGCAGCGAGTTTTGGGAAACCTAAGCATTGTAATTTGATGGAACAGGAATAGGGTAGACATTTTTCTCACGCGCGTCCGAAAATATCAATCGTGAACGTGTTTTAAGCATATTGATATGGAAATGAAAAAATTGTTTCGTCTTGAGCGTGTACATTTTATATCGTGTTTGTGATTCTGCGAAACTTCATATCCTGAGTATCGAACCTTGTTAAACATAATACAAAATTACGACGCTTAAATAACTGTTGAATTGCCTCTGCCTAGGTTTCGAAAAATAGAAGGCAATGGAACGAACTTAAGCCTTGCACAAAATGGATCAAATTAATCTATTTCTATTAATTTCTTTGAAAAAGTAATCATCAGAGAGTATTTTTTGTTCGGGCTAAAAGCCGTCAGACTAAAAATGCAAACTGTCCCGCGATGTAATGATGTTGGACAATAATAGACTCTAGTTCACTTTTACTCTCAGTGCAAGTTTTTGCTTATTTAGGTGACCCTGCCTTTTATTTTGAGAAACCTTGCTCTCTGCTATTTAAAAATCTTTATCATGATTTAGTGAGAGAGAAGAGCCATTTATCTTATTTCAGTTGTTACCCATTGACCTATTTCATTTTTAAAATACTATAAATCTTCAGGCCATTCTTAACACAAATCAACGTTATGTTCATTAGACAATTTTTAGATCCTTTCCTTTCTGAGTTGCAATCAATGTTAAATTTTTTTATTAAGTCTCAACCGTAAAGTTTAAAAAATCAAATAAAAATATAAATAGAAAAACATATTAGAAGAAAAAGGCGTGAGACAACAACAACAAACAAATTAAGTTTTTAAAAGCAATTTCTTACTCTGGATATTGAGCAGAGAAAAACGGCGGCTGCAAAATTCCTGCAGGAAAAACTGAAAAAAAAACAAATCACAAAAGCAAATTTAACCTTTGCAATTATAGTTGTTATTACTCCGTCACGACAAAACAATTAATAGTTTAAGTTATAAACAAACAATTGCTTTAAACCCAATGTTCGGTTTGACGAGTAAAGGACGGTTAGAAACATCAAGTCAATTCTTTCATTAAGTGCTCAATGTGGTCGCTAGAGTCAATGTGTGGGCTCTGCCTGTTATTTTGGGAAGACTGGTCACATACTTGGGGATGTCCCCGATCTGAAGCCCACCAGTGGACACACTTTACTTGTCCAACTTCGTCTTCTACTGGTTGGGCCGGGTAGTGTGACAACATGTAAAATGTTTAGATATTAATCTTGAAACCCATCCACGATACACGTGTACGTGTATAGACTTGCTGCTGGTATTGGATGTTTAGAAACTAACTCATCATCCAACCCATCGTTCGCTTTGTTTATAGTTATACATCAAGTACTGCCTTGCTTACCACCAGAGGGCGTTCATTTGTTCAACAAAGGTTAGATAATACTTATACCGAGAGTTTTTTTTTCTTAAAAAAAAAGAATGAATAAAAACTGTTAACATCCATAACTGTTTAACCACTTTCTTGTGGCTCAGATTTTTTTCATAAGTTTATCATATCATCACATTTATTATTTTTTTTTGCCTGGTATATCCCAATGTATCAACTTTGCGTTGTGGAATAAAGAGCTTGTCAACGACAAACTGGCAACATACTCGCAATGCTTTTTAGATTTTTCACCGCGTACCGCAGGATAAGGAGAAATCTAAGTAGGACTTTCTTGGTGTAGCAATTGGTCATGAGCAGGGGTGTTATAATGACACACGACGCAACAAAGCGGTCTTGATTCTGGTTCGGTCGATGTCAGTAAAATGTGACCAACCAAGTCCTGGGTATCTAGCTCTGGGGTCCCATGGACGTATTAGCTTAGGACTTAAAACTTATGAGACGTTGAACGCTTTGCTATCCCCAACCCCAAAAAACAACAACAAACACACAGCTTTGACTTACATATTGAGTTCTTGGTATAATCGTAGAATGCGTTTACAATATGTGGGCCAGTGTTCCACCTAGTCAGAAAGGAAAGAATTGTTGGTTTCATTACATGTATACGATTGTTTAATTTTTTCTGTCTGTCTGTCTGTCATTATCTGTCTGTCTGAAGAAGAAGAAGAAGAAGAAGAAGAAGAAGAAGAAGAAGAAGAAGAAGAAGAAGAAGAAGAAGAAGAAGAAGAAGAAGAAGAAGAAGAAGAAGAAGAAGAAGAAGAAGAAGAAGAAGAAGAAGAAGAAGAAGAAGAAGAAGAAGAAGAAGAAGAAGAAGAAGAAGAAGAAGAAGAAGAAGAAGAAGAAGAAGAAGAAGAAGAAGAAGAAGAAGAAGAAGAAGAAGAAGAAGAAATTTAAGAAGGAAAAGGAGAAGAAGGCCAAAAAACAAAAAAAACAAGAAGGTGTCTACCTACTCGTGTTTGTCTGTCTTCTCCGCCAATTTCAGCAGCGACGCTACCGAGTTCTGGACTCTCACCGTCTCCAGGTTGTCATAGTACCTGTCTGCTGCCATTGTCAGCTGGATTGAAAATACACAGTTTTAATGTATTATTTATTATATATATAAATGTTATATTATATGATATATTATATATTTGAAGGAGTGATGATAAAATATATACAACAGCGGGAAACTTCAACCTAAAGACTCCAAACAGCCGTACAGTCCTATACAAATTAATCTTATCGAGCGTTCATTTTTCCTTCTTCTACAGTCGTCTATTTCACATAATTAGATCGAAACCCTTTTGATATTATTGCCTTGATCACTATAAAGCCACAGGCAGTAACATAAACATGAGAGATACATATTTTGAGTTGATTTTTGAACTCCCCTTTCACAAACACCATTCTTCTTCATATGTTTTTGATCCCTC
>RQTK01000532.1:215874-225874 GCA_003991915.1 Elysia chlorotica
GTACATTCTCATACTTACCTAGAGCTTCCTCATCTAAGTTACTTCTTTCTATTTGTCTTCATCCTTGTCTACCCCATCTCTATCTCTCCCATTCCATCCCCCCCTCCCCATTTACAGCTTCTTTTTCTCTCCTTCTGTCTGTGCCATATTTGACTTACATTTTGCTATCCAGAGCTTTTTCACTATGCGTTTGTCTATTTGTATGCATACCTGTCTGTCTGTCTGTCACCACTGTCTCTGCCCCCCCCCCCTGAAATCTATCTCCTCTTTTTTCTCTGTGCCATATCGGACTTACATTCTCATACTTGCTGTCCAGAGCTTCCTCACTAAAATCCTTGTCCGGATAGCCAATTTTCCTCGACATCAGAGCTAACTGCAGATAGAAGAAACAAGGGGATTTTTTTTTCATGAAACCCCAGAAGAATGAGAAAAAAGTACTTACATAGGCCTGAATATTGACTAAGATTGTTTCATAAACCTACCTTTTACCTTGGGGCGCAAGTGGTAGAGCGTTAATACTCCAATCGGCGAGGTCCCTGGTTCGAAACTCCCGTTCGTTGAAATATTCATTTTGTCTCGTTTCTTCTCCTACTGGTTGGGTCGGTGTCAGTGTAATAAGACCGACTTAGACAGGAGTAATGGTATCTACGCACTGTCTCTGTGTGTCAACACGTAAGATTGTCAGACGTTATTCTTGAGACCAGTTCAAAATAAAGCATATACAGTGATGCCACTGAACTCACACAAACCTCTCAATATAACCAAGTCGGTTGGTCTCAAAGAATTTTTTTGCTAATCGTTGGGCAAAGTCTTAGAATTTATGGACATGAACACATGTAATCGTATCACATGGGTACACAATGGTATATATTAATTTATTAGATGGGAGATACGCCGGACGTCTAAATGTATCCATTCTTTGCACCTACTACCCTTATAGAGTAAATATACTCTCAAAGCCATGTTTTTGCCATTGTGACTCCATTCAAAATGTAGGACACAAAGAGGCTTTTATACATAAAGAGAGTGAGAAGGAGAGAGATGCAGAGAGAGAGAGATAAAGAGAGAGAGAAAGAGAGAGATAGAGTGAAAGAGAGACATAAAGAGAGAGAGAGGGGGTGGAGAGAGAGGGAGTGAGACATAAAGAGAGAGATGGAGAGAGAGAGAGAAAAATATATAGAGACAGAGATAAAGAGAGATAGAGAGAAAGAGGCGCCCGGATTAAGAGAGATGACTATGTTGCCCCCACCTTCCGATAAGCCTCAGCCTTGGTTGTCTGGCCCAGCCAGGTGGCGCTGTGCAGCTGGTTCTCAAACTCCGCCTGGAGGTTGTCTATCATCCGGTTCATCTGGGGAGGGAGGGGACAAGGTCAAGGTCATGGTTATGGTGCTTGTGTTGGTGACGATGTTGGTACTGATTGTTATGTCAACATATGTACATGGTTGGGCAAGGAGGTGTAATTTCTAATTGACATACCATTAAAAATTTTATAGATATTGAAAATGATAATACAATGTAGTGATAACGTTGATGAAGGTAATAATGGTATATTAAAATTTTGATGATAATGATGATGATAATGTTGGTTATGATAATTTATAATGATTATCAACATCATCAATCTGAAATCAGACTACGCTGACTATGTTGATTTCAAACATATATTATTTTCAATTCAAAGTTTCCGTCTTTGCATTGACCCCTTAGATCCTTTGTAAAGAAGGTATCAAAAGACAATTTAAAGAAAGACTCTTTATAGTTCAAGCCATATCACTTCAAACCAGAAGATTTTTAATGAATTATATACTATTAGTTAGACTGTATACTTTCAAATCTAAGAGAGGAGAAGCTCGATATTTACATAGGTTTTAGATTCTTCCGGAAAATTCTTGCGGATAAACTCTTTTCCTACTCCGAAAGGAAAAACCCCTATGACTTTGTTGACACACATGTCACTTCTTGGCTCTTCCTCCGTCTTGCCATACAGAATCTGCAATATAAAAATCAGTCGTAAAAGAAGTGAATTAAGTGAGTTGGTTTCTTAACTTCCAACGTGACCAGTATGGCTCGAGACTACCGTGTTATTATTTGACAAGCTGTCACACAACCAGGACTCCTGTCTCAGATGGTCCCATTATACATGTACTCACACCATATAACCTGTGACTCACACCGATTCAATCAGTAGGGGACGAAATCAGTCAAACAAATATTGCCCCATCGTGGGTTTAAAATCGGTGACGTCCCGATTGGAGACCAACGCCCTACCACTTGCGTCTGTTCGCCCCATACTAAAAATGCACAGGGAGCGAGCTCGCTTGAATGGTAGACCTTTTGGCTTCAAATAAGACAATGTAGCTTCTTTACCACAACCAGGCCTTTGATCGGATTTCGTCTTTAACTGGTTGAGTCGGTGTCAGTATGTGATCGACTGTGACAGGAGTACTGGTGTCCACTCTCTATCTTTGTACGCTGTGTGGCAGCACGTAACATTGTCAGACTTTAGTTTTAGAACATATCCGCGATAAAGCTCATTTGCTGAACGTTGCGAAACCAACCAACCAAACCAAACAAACTCGAGAAAAGTTGTTAAAACATTCATCCTAACCAAGCCCACATCAAGAACATAACAGAATTGTTTTTGTTTTTTGTTTAATAAAGGCGTGAACCCAAAATCTCATAAGTACATTTTAAAAATATTTTACAGCTTCATATCTACTATTCTCTTCCATTATTCATTATAGCAACTACAAACTTAGACATAAAACAGCTTTGAATTCATTTTAAGATTATAAGTAATTTTTCTGAACAACCCATAACGCCCTAATATCCCTTAAAAGAACTGTTGCCATTGTAAAACAAAATGAGGATTCCAGGAATTACCCTCTCCATCGACAGAGCTATGTCTCGCAGCCGCTTTGTTAGTCTGTTCGTCCGAGAATAGGCGTACTTAAAACTGAACGAATTCTGCAAAGTCCTGAAAAAGAAAACAAAAACAAACAGTGTCGATATTATTGAACTGTAAAAGCACAGAAGTAATGCTGAGTGTTAGCCCGGTCCATTCATTTAAAGTACAAGAAAAAAGGGTAAAACTTGATAGACTTACGTCCTCTACGCCCCCCCCCCACACACACACAATAAAAACAATCAAAAAGAAAGGAAAAAAAAAAACCACCTCCCCAAAAAAAACCCCAAAACAAACAAAGAACAAAAAAATACAACAAAACAACAAAACCACCAAATATACAATGTCCATTAGTTTTGCTCCCAGAAAACTCTTTACGGAAACGGGGAACCAGGTGATATTTTAACAGCAGATTTCCTACGCGTCAGCTCAAAGCATTGACCGACAGAGCTAGGGGCGCTCCCCTATAGTTTGCGTTGTGTTCAACTTTTCTAAAGCAACCGGTACTCAGAAAAATAATAATAAAGATGAATTCCACTTATTGTCGACGAGGTAATCCAAGAGTAGAGCTCGGTTTCTAATCGAAAGGTTGCGGGATCGTTATTCGTCTCAGTTTGGAGAATTCTCTCCTTCATGAACGTCTCCCAGGTCTCAAGAAAAGTCTTGTACGGTGATGGGACTCAAATTATAATCATAATCATCATCGACAAGGGACCCACCTGTTGTCCGTGCTGTTGATCACTGCAGCCATCCTGTCTAGAACCGCCGGGTACTTGACTATAACCTCCTGGCTATCGTTGACCGTCAGATTGGCCGTGGCGAATATCGCTCTCACTGCTTTAGGGATGTCGATCTGAGTACACACGGGAGAGAGAGAGGGAGAGAGGGAGAGAGAGAGAGAGAGAGAGAGAGAGAGAGAGAGAGAGAGGGAGAGAGAGAGATAGGTCGAGAGAGAGAGAGGGAGAGAGAAGAGAGAGAGAGAGAGAGAGATAGGGAGAGAGACATATAGGTCGAGAGAGAGAAAGGCAGAGAGGAGAGAGAGAGTGACAGAGAGGGACAGAGAGGGAGGTAAATAGAGGGAGACAGAGGGAGATAGGGATACGGTGAGAGGGAGAGGGTGAGAGAGAAGAAGAAGAGAGAAATGATTTAAAGCTATATCGTTAGGGAATACATGTACACCTAGGGAAAAAAAGAAGAGGATAGAAAGGGATGGCGAAGACTGGTTGTTACGTAGTTAACCAAGTCTATATAAGAATACAGGGGCATAAAGATGACAACGAGGACGACTACGATGATGATGATGATGATGATGATGATTATGATGATGATGATGATGATGATGATGATGATGATGATGATGATGATGATGATGATGAGGATGACGATGATGGTGATGACCTTGATGATGTGGTTGGTGATGGCCATGTTAATAAAGTGCTGTGCACTGGTACAATTTGAAAAATACATAAATATATCAAACTACCATCAAAGCATTCATTTTAGTGACCCAAACGCATTTAATTTCTCCCTACAACTGTGTACTGAATATTCAACTGCTAAAATATTTTAGATACGTTACTGAAACAAAGACTCAGTCTTCTCAATTAAGTTTATGTAATGATATAACTTCCCAAAAAACATTTAATATTAATTTGGGTCTGGACTTACAAATTTGTATCTTTCTCCCAGAGCTGCCAAAGTCATTGGGTTGTATTCACTGCTGAAGTTTCTTCTCTCTTCTTCAGGAACTAAAATCTAAAGACAAAACCAAATAAAGCGATATACAAACAAAGGGTAAATTAAAGGCATTTGATTTAACAAATGAATTCACTTTGTATATGCAATAAAAATCTTAGGCTTCCTAAAAAGGCAGTTTAGGCAATAACGGATCCACTGTAGTTTGACGACGATTTTTGAAAATGCATTATATATACCAACTGGAGAGAACATAATAATAACATTATATCCTTCATCCTGTCATCAAGTCGAAGGGCGCAAATTCATGTGCTTGCTGGGTCGGAAAAGTAAAGTAAGTAAGGTAAGTAAGTAAGACGACGACGTAACATTTTAGCCCAAGGTAGCACCATCTGCGATTTACTGTACACGCGTAGACTTAATGCGGATCTTGGCTAAGCGTCACCTCAGATTACTTTGTCCTATCTCCAATGAAACAAAGAACGAGATGGAACAAAGCACTTCTAGAGAGACGTAAAGACTGGTCCGGCTACACCACTACATGTTACAATAATGTTAAAGACAGAGTACTAATGTAATGGTTTGAGTTGACTTGGGTTCTTAACCTCCACCGTCAACAATAAGACTATACTGTAGACGGGTCTCAAGACTATGGCCTGACGATCTAACGTTATATCACCCAATGGCTACCAGGAATTCGCTCTTAACTGGTCACAGTATACTGACATCGAGCCAACCAGGAATCAGACAAATACATCTTTGAACGATCACGTATTTCAGACTAGGACTTCCCAATTTAGAGACCAACGCTCTACCATTAGCGCCACCTTGCCCCCCCCCCTCCAAAAAATACTAAACAGATACATGACCGAGTATAAGGACGCACCTAAACTAAGGCCTAGTCCAGATATACCGCTACAATAACGTAAAACACCAGGAACTGACAAAAAAAAAACATATATCTAGCTAAAGACTAGTCCACATATACCGCTAAAATAACGTTAAACACTAGGTACTGACCAGATATCTAGCTGAGGGCTAGTCCATATTAAGCCTATGCTCCCTAGGCGGAAGAGTGACTACTGCATGCGCTTCTAGATAATGAAGGGGCCAGTGCAAGAAACTTGACTGCCAGTAAAGAAGCACCTTGGCTAGGGCCTGGTCCATGCTCCCTAGACGGAAGAGTGTCTAAACCTGACTGACCGCATCTTGTCTAGTATAACGTGACCTGCTGACACGGACGTCCTGGTGTCCCCACACTATCTTTGTGTTGCAGCACGTGGCAATGTCATACTTTTATCTTGAAACATATTCGCGATGCAGCCTTGGTGCTGACCTAACAGACCAAACCTAAGGCACCTTGTCTAGGGCCGAGTTCAGATCTACCACGGCATTGGTGTCCTGTGCTACGATCTGAGCGTGAACCCCCAGCTCCGCGGCGAACTCACCAAGGAACTATCTCACCTATCCCTCTCTCCTAACAGCTGGCGCAAGTGATATAGCGTTGGTCCTATGATCGACACCAACAATTTATTTGTACTATTTCCTCACCTACTGGTTGGGTCTGTATCAGTATAATGTAATATACAGGAGTCCTAGTATCCCCTCAGTTTCTCTGTGTGGCAGTATGCGAAAAAGTCAGACTTTTATATTGGAACCAATTATAGGCTATTAATTGACATGGGACGTTAAGGAACCAGCAAACCAAACCTAAACAAACGCACCTTGGCTAGGGCGGAGTCCAGATCTACCACGGCCTTGGCGTCCTGTGCGGCAAGCTGGGCGTCCGCCCCGAGCTCCGTGGCAAAGTCGGCGAGGAACTTCTCCAGCGCTTGGATCTCTGGGGCGTCTCGCGGCAACTCACCAAAATTTTTATTCGGAACCCTTGAACATCTGGGGTTATCTTAGCTACTTTTAACATACATTTATCTCACCTATCCCCCTCCCCTGGCGACTGGCGCAAGCGGTAGAGCGTTGGTGCTACGATCGACACCAACAATTTATTTTTACTATTTCCTATGGTTGGGTATGTACCAGTATAATGTGATATACGAGACGGATGATTTAGGAGTTGAAAAAGCAATTTAAAAATTAGAGAGTGAGAAAAAAGAAAGCTTTTGAAAGACAGAGAGTGACACAGAGCGAGAAAGAGAGCAGAGAGAGAGAGAGAGAGAGAGAGAGAGAGAGAGAGAGAGAGAGAGAGAAAAGATAGAGAGAATGAGAGAGGGGCGGAGAGATGGTTCTCAAAAGGAAACGGTGATATAGAGAAAGGAGTGTATGCCAGTTAGATGTATAATTTGTATGGTGAATAAATCTTTATCTGGTCATTGCCTTGTCGCCCGGCTCTTTGAAAAGAACAAAATTTATCTCATGCCAGAACATATTTTGTCTATCTAGATCTGACCATAACAGAAAGTCTCGGAATTATTTAAATGCATCTAAAGCTTCACACCGTAGGCCCTAAACCCGACAAAACAAGTAAAAAAGAACTGGCTATATGTGTTTCACACATTATCTTCAGAGACCGTCTATGGCATCTCTCGATCTCTGTTTCAGTACATGTGTGCTTGTCTATATGTATGTCTGTGACCCTGTCTTTCTTTTTCTCTATGTCTCTGTCTCTCTCACGATTCCTCTGCAGCCTCTGTTTTCTCTATATATTTATTTTCGTGTCAATACTCGCCGAGAAAAAAAAATATATTTGCCCAATTTCATCTCCTCTAACTGGTTGGGTCGATGTCAGTTTAATGTGATCGGCTAAGACAGGAGTTAATGTCTCCCCGCCCTGTCCTGTGTGTGGCAGCACAAAAATTGTCAGAAGTCAATAATTATAGTCTATATTGTTCTGATGTTGGACGTTAAACCAACTCAACTCAAAGTACCCCCAACAGAAATTAATCAGAGCGAAAGTAACGTACAGTGAGTGAATGTTTGGAGGAGTTCACAATGTCCACTGTGATGGAGATGGAGAACAGAGGCTGTATGGCTACGCCCATATAGGCGGAGTTGACCTCGTCCAGGTCAAAGGTTGCCTCGCTACTCCAATTTCGACCAATCAGAGTAGGCCATTCTTGAGCAAAGGGAGACAACAGGTACGGTCGGAGGCCGATCCGCTCTATTGTTCCTAAAAAAATATTCGAGGAAATATTCAGAAACACTGTAACGGCGCATTTCTCTAATCCACATAAAAATTTTAGACTCATAAAATAGTAGATGCTGTTGCAAGGGTTGACATGTTGAAGGATATTATGGACTAGATAATGATACGGTTCTAAAATAAAATGTAGGGTTATCAGACAAACACGATTATAGAAAATGCTAGTTAGTGCTAGGAATTTTACGGTAGAAAGATACCTTAAAGAGGACAATTCTTAATTTGAGGGTAGAGAAAAAAAACTGATATGTGGCACAAAAACCTGAAAAGGTATATTTGTAATAGACATTGTAAAAGCTTTTCGTGTGTAACACTTGGGTAGCTTTCTCGATCCTTGATATGAGCTCTCTCCCTTTCTCATAAAGTTTTGTAAAACATAAAACATAACTGTGTACTAACCTTCATCTAGACAGGCCTTGTACAGTCTCTTCATGTTCTTTACATACATTAACTCCTCGGCTTTCTCCTCCTCGCTCAGGATAGCTGTTAAAAAGTAGGGAAGGAAATAGTGCAAGCTACGTATTGGGCTCAAATAAACTTGAACAAAGCTTAAAACTATGTTTAAACAATTTTTAAAAGCTCCTTTGGCGTTTATGCGTAACAAAGAAGATCACAGAGCTTTTACTCACTAACATCGCAATTGGAACTTCAAGTTTAAAACATAGACTATTGTTTATTGTGATAGAAAAAAAAAAGTTAAATTCTTAAATGAATTGATTGCACTCTATTTTTTCATAGTTTTTATACTACATTTCCATACTCATTAGCATTGTAATTTCGTAAGCATCGATTAACAAGTTTTTTGACAGTATAGGGGTAAGGAAAAGGAAGGCATTGTTTTAATACACATTTTTTCCTTTTGGAAATCATAATCTAAATGGGTATGAAACCTTATGAACAACTTGTTTCATATGATGTAGGTAGTTTGAATTAAACATCTTTCAGTGACTGTTTAGAAAATTCATAGGAAAGAGGCGAGGAAGTGGATGGTGCTGGCGTGGACCCAAATGTATTGCCTCTGGAAGTCCTCATACACAAAGTACATTTACGGCTTTATTCAATAAGAAACAAGTCGTATTATACGACATAAGTTAATAAATTAGGCAATCGTGACTTCAAACTAGTTCAGGGAAATACAAGTTTGGACGATACAAGATTCAGGGTCCAGGAATCTATGAACTAGCGTCGTTTAATTATGATGAAGATAGATAGATCTTTATTTATTTTTTAGGTATTTTTACAGTGTTAAGAAAAGGGTGGTTGTGCTTTGTAGGATTAGAACCCTCGATTTGTAGAGTTGTAGATGCATCGGCACCGAGTCGCCTTGCCACTTGAAGCGAGCTTGGTTTATGTACCAGAGCACTGCCGTTCCTGAGCTAAGCGTTATATAAACGAGTATCATATGACTACGATGTACGTTTAAGCTTACATACATTTAATACGCTTGAGATTTGCCTCGTCCAGAGCACTGAAGGGCGTGTGGTAGGTCTTGCCCTCGCTGTAGGTGGCCGTCTTGTAGAAGTTCCCGCACGCGAATTGAACAAAGTCCTCGCACGGGTCGGCACTAGCGTTCATCTTGACCGCCACCTCGGACGCTGGGAATTTTCAAAAGTGCAGGTGGAACATGAGAGATAAATAGGTAAGTAAAAGGGTTAAGTTTAATTGGTTGCATGCATAGCGTCCAACATCAGCACTATACAGGCTACATTGTCGTCTAAAGACCGAGCCTAGATGTCAAGACATCTGCCCCAGCCGGTCTCACCATACTGGTACCGACCCAACCGATACACAAAAAGGCGCTCGGAATATCCTCCACACTTAAGAGAAAAGGACGTATAATGGTCACGATGAAAAAAGCCAATATTTATATTCAGACATGGAAATCAAAGAGGTTATGGTGTTTAATTTAATAAAGTTATAGTATCGTCTGGCTACGCTCCCACATTTAGTCTGTACATCCAAGAAAAATGTTATCTCATCTTCGACAGTCTGATGCGTATCATACCCTCCCTCCACATTTTCAAGTTTAAAATTAGCAGAAGTTCTTTTTATGAATGCGGAGAGCTCCTTGAAACTCCAGAAAATGTTCTCAAGGCATGCCGCTCTTACCCCGAGCTTAGGCAAACAACATTATGGCCTTCAGATAAAAAACTAGAATAGAAATTATGTGATACCCTGAAACAGACCGTCTTTTTCATCGAGTAGGCTTAGCTTTGGGCAGATTGAAAATGATCGCAAATAAAAAA
>RQTK01000532.1:228374-240107 GCA_003991915.1 Elysia chlorotica
TCTCTCTCTCTCTCTCTCTCTCTCTCTCTCTCTCTCTCTCTCTCTCTCTCTCTCTCCCTCTCTAAGATACCCCACCAATACCACCAAAATGACATTATCAAAACAATAAAGTAACACACAGACAGAAAAAAAGTAATATCTCGAATACAAACGAACACATAGATAAATGCTTGACAAAAAAACCCAAACTAGCATTATAATTTTCTTTTATACATCTAAAACGTAATAGAAAAGCTGTGTTATTTGAAAGTTCAAGATTCAATTAAAACAGAGGGTAAATGAAAATGTGTATATATAATACATGCGAAAACTGTCACCAGCTTGGACTAAAAGGGAGCAAAACTCAGAAATACAAGTGCTTATAACATAGCCGTCTGAAACGCCATGATTCTCTATGTAGGGATATTCTGGCATAAGGAACGAAAGGGAACAGCGAAGGGCTAGGAATAAACTGGTTGGATGATATGACACAAACGACCAAAAAAGGCTGAAAGCTCTTAGAATGTTCAACAAAAGCGTAGAACAGGGAGGGGTGGCATGCCATTTCACTTTGACATTTTCAGAGTTGACACCAAATAAATGAAAGGATTTAACATAGAACATGTTTGAGCTTCATTGAGCCTCTCCTTCTTCAGTACAAACTTGATACACTAAAACTACTATCTGTCTGACCTTTGTAACAAAGAAGATAACAGAGTTTATACTCATTGGCAATGCAATTAAAACTTCAAATTTAAACCATAGACTATTTATTGTTTATTGCTCTGACATTTTCGGAGTTGACAGCTAAAAAATGAAATAATTTAACATAGAAAATTAACGTTTCAGCTTCTTTGAGCCTCTCCTTCTTCAGCACATACTTGATACACTAAAACTACCATATGTCTGACCTTTGTTCTGGTACTTGAAGAAGTAGAGCAGGAACAGGCCCAGCAGCGCGGCCGTGGTGCAGGCCAGCAGGTAGACCAGGCAGGCAAGCACCTTCCTGGAGGAGCATCTCCGTCTACGCTGGGAGTGGGAGTACCTGGGCAGTTGTTGGATAGAGAGTTTTGTGTAAGAATGGTTAGCGTGATGGCTGCGGTGGGAGTGGGAGTACCTGGGCAGTTGTTGGGTAGAGAGAGTTTTGTGTTAGACTGGTTAGCGTGATTGATGGTTGCGGTGGTGATTACTTTGTGATGATGTTGATGATGAGTATTGAATGAGGATAGCTATTATGATTGTAATATTGAGAATAATGATGGACGACAATGAAGGTGATGATGATGATGATGATAATGATGATGATGATGATGATGATGATGATGATGATGATGATGATGATGATGATGATGATGATGATGATGATGATGATGAGGATGATGATGATGATGATGATGATGATGATGATGATGATGATGATGATGATGATGATGATGATTATGGTTAATGCAGATAAGCCATTTCTCCATTTAATTGTATCGTTAGTGAATGTCAAGACTGTGCGGCCTCGCGAAATTGATAAGACTTGCCTACGTAGGGCACTGTGATAAACGATGGCTTGGTGTTTGACATTTTAGCTGACACTAATAATGTTGCCATAGCTAATTACTTTCATTAATAATTTTCTAACCACTACAACAGCAACAAAAAATCATCGACAACATTATTAAAGACATTTGTAAGAACTATAATATATCAATGTTACCTTCCGTCTTCCTCCTCCTCCTCCTCCTCCTCCTCTCTCTCTCTCTCTCTCTCTCTCTCTCTCTCTCTCTCTCTCTCTCCCCCTCCTTGGTGAAAAGTATTATGCCTGTCAATAAAAACATTTTTTAATTGAAGTTTGTGAAAAATCCCGATCCTCGATACCTTTTCTCTGTATATATAGGGTGAGTTTTTTTTCCATTGCTGAAAAATTACAACAGTTAACATATACTATTAAAATTCTGCTACATCTTCCTTTTTTGTCGCAAATCGTTAGTTCACATTTAATATCTCGTTTTGATTATTTTTATAAGCCCACATTCGTCTATTTTGTATCAAAACTTCTGTTTCTGTCCCTGTATCTACCGATAGACATAGTCAGTCTTTGTCTTACTGTTTCTGTCTTCCTGTCTGTGTGCCTCTGTCTATCTATGCCCGCCTGACTCTCTGTCTCTCTGTCTATCTATGTCTACCTGTCTGTCTGTCTATCTAAGTCTGCTTGTTTGTCTGTCTGTCTGTCTGTTTGTCTGCCTGCCTGCCTGTCTGTCTCCGTCTATCTCTCTCTGTCTCTTTCTCTCTGTCTTTATATATCTCCCTGTTTCTCTCTGTTTGTCTGTCTTTCTGTCTATTTATTTCTCTCGCTTACTTTTTTCTTCATAATTTTTTTGGCATAATTTTTATTGAGCCTTTAGCCAAACCCACAAGCAAAACCGTACTTGACTATTTCTTTTTCTCCTCAATTTTCTCAATATTTTTTTTTTCATCTTGTCTCCTTCCTATCAACCTTTTTGGCTGTCTGTCTGTCTGTCTGTTTGTCTGTCTGTATGTCTGTCTGTCTGTCTGTCTGCCTGTCTGTCTCTATCTGTGTCCCTGTCTCTATCTGTATGTCTGTCTGTTTGTTTGTCTCTCTGTCTGCCTGTCTGTCTGCATGTCTGTCTGCCTCTGTGTCTGTGTCTCTCTTTCTCTCTCTCAATCTCCCTTTCTCTTTCAATCTTCCTGTCTCACTACATGTGCAACTGCTACTCAATGTTAGACCCATGCGCCACTCTTAGCCTATCCCTTGATGTGACAAGACTACAACACTATCCTGTACCTGCCATCACCACATCACCATCTTTTCTAGTTTTTTTTTTTTTTTGGGGGGGGGGGGGGGGGGGGGGGGGGGGGGGGGAGAGAAGATGGGTGAGGAGGGATGTTCCTTCCCTAAAACAATTAGTGCTGACCCAGGCAGTGGGTTAATCTCTGATTCGTGTCCAGATGTCCAGTCTTGTCAACCCGTGTCAAAACAGACGTTAACGTCTTAACGAGCTTGTCGGAGGCGGAACTTCCCGGCTCCATAAACAGCAACGCCGTAACTCAATGGAGACGTGAATAATTACGCGTCACGTTATGCGTAGAGGTTGTTGGTTCTTTGTCGTAGAAAGCTCTATCCTACTCTTACGTTTTCTTGTTTCCCCATAAAAAGAATCATATACGGCGAGGGGTCGCAAGAAAAATGTTTAACAATATATATATATATTTCAACGTGTTGCTTCACGTCTTGACAGTGTGGGGTTACCAGGACTAATGTCTCAGCTGGTCAAATTCTTCTGCCATCGACTCAACATGTAGTGAAGTCGGAGCCTTGTGCAGGAATCGAACTATGGAGTCCCCTGAGCGCTCTACGATTGAGTCATCTCGTTTCCATGTCATAAAGGTATAACATTACGCAGCTAAAGAAAATGGTAATAGAAAGAAGCGCGCTGGATCACAACATAAGCACCATGTTCGAATCTAGTTGGGTTTTTATGACACAGGGCGGTCTCACCCAACCTACGAGCTTGTTTACTTGATAAAGAAATCTAGGTGTATGAAGATACAAGGAAGATTTTAAATCTTGTTAAAGCTTGCACTTGAAATAAACGTTTTTTCTAAATGTAGTAAAGTACAGGTACCATTGTAAGGTAAGCCTATTCTTACGAAAATTAAGGTCTTAAAAATTGATGAAACGAGTTAAATATTAACATGAGCAAAGTTTACACATTGTTTAGTCAGGGATCTCATATTTGTCGATGTCATCAAGTACTATATCAAGGAACTCCTCACGTAACTTTTCAGCTTCTTATTTGCACTCAAATTGAAAAGGTCTGAAACAGTATTGTAAATAACGTCTTAATTTGTTGAAGGACAGATACAGAACAATAGAGAGAGATAGATAGATAGATAGATAGAGAGAGAGAGAGAGAGAGAGAGAGAGAGAGAGAGAGAGGGAGAGAGAAAGAGAAAGAGGGAGGGAGAGAGAGAGACAGAGAAAAAGAGAGAGAGGAGGGGTTGAGAAGGAGAGAGGAGAAATACACAGACCGACAGATATTTTAAGACAAAATCACAGGAAAACAAAAACCCAGAGATATGTAAACGGTGTATAAGTGTATCAGCTGTCACATAAACACTGCGGTATAACAAGTAACACATGAAGCTAGACAACCTAGACACAAACCTTCTCCTCTTTAACCATCACACAGCATGAATAATGCACGAGATGTACCATCAATTCACCTTAACAAGACCGCCTCGTTTGGTCTTTAAATGCTATAAAAATACAGCATTTCCTCCTCTAGTACCTCCATATAGATCTAGATCTAGATCTTCACGAAAAAAGACGAGAAAAAACCGAACAACTGTTGAGACACTAAACTATCAGTTCAAAGAGACGGGGACATGCCACTTGGGAATGTTTTATGCACACACTGTCAGCACATTTGACATGCATCACTCAAATTAATATGATGCCTTGTGAAACAAAAGACGTGAAGGGAATAATATTCTTAAAAAAATAGCAAAGAACTTTCAACACATTTGGTCGAAAAAGTGTGAGCGCTAAGATCTTGAGCAAATCTGCAAACGAAAACGATATCTTTCATTTATTTATAATTTCAGGCCTGGTTTTTGTGGAATTAAAAAACAATTCCGCTCAATAGAAGTGTTTTAACAATGTACGTAGCAATGCTTTCTTCATGTTCTCCAATTTCTCCAATTTTTAATCAAAGAGCACCAATAGCTGTTAGACAAAAGAAAGAGTGGCGAGGGAGAGAAAGACAGAGGGAGAGAGAGACCGATAAATTATAATAGAATACAAAAGGGTTGGTAGAAAAAAATAAAAAGAATAGGGAAGAAGGGGCAGACTGAGAATGCAAAAAAAAAAAAGAAAGAGAAATGCAACAGATGTATAGACCAACTTATATTTTAAGACATAGAGAGAGAGAAATGCCAGCCAATATAAGAGCATTACATCAAATTAAGTAAGCTATGTTATCGTAATTAGACATGACCCTTTCAGAGAGAGAGAGAGAGAGAGAGAGAGAGAGAGAGAGAGAGAGAGAGATAGATAGATAGAGAGAGAGACAGATATAGGGGGGAGGGGAGAGAGACAGAGGGGGGCAGGAAGAGAGAAAAGGAGAGAGACTGAGAGCTACTGTTAGTGGCTATGTTAAATATGTCCCCTCTAATGAACGATTTATATGTGCGATACGAAACATATATAATAACTATAAATTGAAATAAAACACCCTAAAAAACAAAAATTCACATTTTCTATGAACTATCAGTACCAAATAGAGTAAAACACAATCGGTATTATATATCACAAACATAATGGAAAACTGTTCATATTATAAGTATTGTAAGTACATAATTATGATGTTTGATAGGGCAAACCGTCAAACTTGAACTGATCTAGGGAAGTAAGTAAAACGGTGATAGAAAGTTTAACTCCGGAATAATTTTTAACATGTAGAAAAAACTACCCTCTGACCAAGGTCTTAGTTTTAAATTACTGTTGTATCCACTACCCCTCCATTCATACATCTAGTAAATAACCAAAATTCGTTCAAAAGTACAACTACTTGAAGAGGATAAATAATGATGTACTTGAGAGCAGCAGGTATGTAGCCCACGAAGCCTGTGACATCTTGACACAATGAATGCATAAATGTTGGCATGACAAGAAGTAAAATGTACATTTCTGAAGGGTGCTCAGAGAGAGATCAAGGCTAAGGTGTTTATTACTTGGGAGGAAATGGGTTAAGTGGCATGGGGAGTAAGGTATGGACGGATAGATAGATAGATAGATAGATACAGCAGAAACTACTGGTCCTGTCTGCAGGCGGTAGAAACTAGAGAGATCGGGTCGTTGAAATTGTGGCGTCTTTGACTCTTTGGAAAGTGCATACCGGTAGTGAAAAAAAATATTCAGATTTCAGAGGATCAGGTATTCAGCGCAAATGATGCCTTGGATTTGCAGGCGGCGACAACGTAGATAAAATTTATTAGATAGATAGATAGATAGATAGATAGATAGATAGATAGATAGATCAGCGCAAATGATGCCTTGGATTTGCAGGCGGCGACAACGTAGATAAAATTTATTATCACCTGAAACTTAGACATAACAATGGGAGAGAGTTGAAAAAAGTATCGGAGAGATAGATAGATAGATAGATAGATAGATAGATAGATAGATAGATAGATAGATAGATAGATAGATAGATAGATAGATAGATAGATAGATAGGGAGACGCACAGAGATGGGGTGATATAGATAAACAGAACGAATGGGAGAGATAGAGAGAGATCGAGAGCAAGGGAAAGAGAAAGAGGGAGAGAGAGAAAGAGAAAGAAAGAAAGAAAGAAAGAGAAAGAAAGAAAGAGAAAGAGAGAAAAGAGAGAGGTAGAGAGAAAGAGGAAGAAACACATGACATGACTTTAAGATAGCACTTTTTTAGGTGAAACAAAATTGTAAACAAAACTTATGCACCAACTGATTAGCTGACCTCCTAATGCAGGACCATTGTTTGAGATAAACAACAGAGAAAAAAGAGCAGCAGAGATAGTAGGATCTAGGAGACATGCAGATGGACTGGAACAAATAAGGAGGAAGTAACAAAACAAATGTAAAAATAATTTTAAAAGGCCAAGTCTCTTCCCCAACAACAACAACAACAACAACAACAACAACAACAACAACAACAACAACAACAACAACAACAGCAACAACAACAACAACAACAACAACCAACAACAACAACAACAACATCAGCAACAACAACAACAACGACATCAGCAACAACAACAACAACAACAAAACCCACAAAGGAAAACAAGTAGTTGAAGTCAGCAGTGAGACACAGATCTTTACCGAGTTTTACAACAACAACAACAACAACAACAACAACAACAACAACAACAACAACAACGACATCAGCAACAACAACAACAAAACCCACAAAGGAAAACAAGAAAGAGTATTGCAGTCAGCAGTGAGACACAGATCTTTACCGAGTTTTCGATCCAGCCTGACCCTGAGTGGGAAGGGAGATAACCGAGGTCCGCATCGTCTGTTTCTCGAGCATCGACTCCTCCTCTGAAGTGCGGTATGATTGCATTGGTTACACGAGAACTTGGAACTATTGTGTTCTGAGCTAGTGTACCACAGATATGATATCTTTTACAAAACAGGAGAAGTGTCTGTCCTGAACCTAGCAAGAGAATGTCGTAAATAATAGAGAAACGTTCACTACTGAGTGTTTATAGTAATTAGGTTTCTTTTTTCCACTCCTATCACATACGAATCTCTGCAATTTGCGGAAAATTAGTCGCGCGCAGGAAAAAATGTACGATTTTTTTCAGAGAACTGTAACATAACATTCCACATTTATAAGAAACATCAAAATCACAGAGCGAGAGTTACTGAGTTTAATGCTGCTAAATAACATTGTAATTCTGAGTCCAGACGATACTGAATCGCACGCTATCAAATTGTTGTGTATAACTTCAAATACCAACGTCCACGATGAAAACTCGATTAAGACCTTACTTCAACACATATTGAAAATGTCACTCCGCAGAAACCTAATAATTATTTCGTCCTCCGGAAAAGATCTACGATATAAATCAGCCACATTTGCTCCACACGGAGTGATTGAAAAACTTGGAGTAATTTGATCTGACCAAGAAATGCTACGACCCCCAACGTAGTATTCATTATCTCTGTACATTAGCACACTTATCGCTTTTGGACAATCCGTCTCATAAGTTATATATGTGGAGCAAGGCAAGATAAACAAAGAAGGATAGTGGAGCAGATAAAGTTCATTGAGGAATATTTAAGTTCATTGACACGATAAGGTCAACCGCAGCGATACTGATTAATTACTATTAGTTTTTATGTAAACCGAAACTACAACTAACGGTTTTGCGTAAGAAATGAGATTAGCGTATGAATTTGTATTGATTCAAGATAAACTTCTGTGAGAAACGCTGGGTGAAGTGTTTGATTAGAGCTGACAGTAGGTGATAAAGTCGCCGTCCTGCCGTCTATGTGTCGGTTATATAAGGAAAAAAATACGATAGCGTATAAACACGTGATGACAAAACCTATGGTTTATATTGTTGATATCAAAAACAAAATAACAAGAAAAACAACAAAAATAAAACTTAATGGGGCGAAGGACGATAGGAAGGGTGGGAAGGAGAGATAGAAAGAGAGAGAGAGAGAGAGAGAGAGAGAGAGAGAGAGAGAGAGGAGAGGGGAGAGAAGCAGAGGGAGATAGAGATAGAGAGATAGATAGATAGATAGATAGATAGATAGATAGATATAGATATAGATATATCGACAGATATGTCGATGGTTAAATAGACAGACCGACACACCAGACTTTGCTGATATTCTGTTACTCTGTCAAGGTTCTGTTGCTCTGGCGTTCACACGTCAGTCAGCCACACGTCAGCGGTGGTCCCATCGTCCCCCTTAACACTATCCTCTACTTCTGTTATTCATGTCACTGTCTCTACCGGTATACCTTGCTCTCTCTCTTAACACCTCCCTTCCTTTTTTTCCACCTCTCTCTTTCTCTCTCTCTCTCTATCTCTCTCTATATATCTATCTATCTATCTCTCCTCCCCCATCTCTCTCTTGTTTTTTTTCCTTTATTTCTTCCTTTCTTTCTCCCTTTCCCTTTATTTCTTTGTTTTTTTCTTTCTTTCTCTATTTCCATCTCTCATTTTCTTTCTTCCCCTTCCTATATGTGGGTCATTTTCCCATTTCGTCTACAATTCTTGTTGTGTCAATATAATGACTGTAGATGCTTCTGGGCGTCTTTCTCTTTTTCATTCTTTACGCTACATCTGTTTTTTCTCCCTGAAAGTCCTTCTGTTGTGGATCTTCATATTAGAGAGAGAGCGAGGGAGAGAGAGACAGAGACAGAGAAACAGAGAGACAGGCAGAGAGACAGACAGACAGTTGGTGAGAGAGAAAGAGAAATTGAGAGTGAGAAGAGATAGTGAGTGTGTGTGTGTCTGAGAGAGAGAGAGGGAGAGAGAGAGGGAGAGAGATGAAGAGACAGAGAAAGAGAAACAGAGAGACAGCCAGACGGACAGACAGAGGGACAGACAGACAGATAGACAGACAGACAGACAGACAGCCAATGGGTGACAGAGAAAGGGAAAGTGAGAGAGACCAGAGAGAGTTAGTGTGTGTGTGTGTGATAGAGAGGGAGAGAGAGTTCCGATTCAACCACCTGGATGCTACTAAGGCCCAGCTGTATGTGCCTGTTGTTGATGATGTGAGTGATGTTGTAACGGTCTTACCTTTTTGTTTCTGTAAGGGTCTGACGCGATTTTTGTACTCAATCATTATGGATGGAAATCTTGTTAAGAGGTCGCTAGGGAATGGGACTGTTAGGCAACATCTTAAACAAATGTATGTGTAGACCCACCTATGACTATAATACGTGGGTATTATGTTTGTATGTATTATGCATGGGTGTGAGACTGCAGATTTAAGCAAGAGAAGTGTCATTCGTTACTTTTCAGCGATATTTGATTGATGGTAAACACCGGGGACTGTGATAGCTTAACACAAAAGTTTCCACGAAATGGAGGTTTTTGGGGGTTTTTCACATTTGCTAATGGTTTCTGTATACAGTGTAAAAAGTATACTATATATAGCAAAAAGAACTACCGCTGTTCTTTAAATCAAAATATACAGAACAGAAAAAAAAACAACAAAACAACAAAAACAACACCACCACCACCAACAACAACAACAACAATAAGACCACCACCACCACCACCACCACCACCACCAACAACAACAACAATAAGACCAACAGCAACAACAACAACAACAAAAACGACAACAACAACAACAACAACAACAACAACAGAACAATAATAACAACAGCGACAAGATTCATACATAATTATTATATAGATGACAGAATATATAGAGAGACGATGTTTGTGTAAAAACAGACCGCAAGACTGTCTCCGTAAGGAATGAGCGTTAAACTTTTCCTCTGTATATTTATTTCACAAGTTATATTGCTGAAGAAAACAAAAATCTTTAACCTTGAATAGCAACAGCAACCAAAGAAATGATCATCATCATGACCCTCAACAGCAACAGCCACACAACAAACCATAATAACAAGAACAACAACATTCTAAAACCCAAAATCCTTTCAATACTCGCATGAGCAAACAGTACCACAAAGTGTTAACGTATTTTTTGCACCAAAAACGTGTTAATAAATCTGTATGGATCAAGACTTTTTCTTTCAAAATGGAGGAGTTTGGATATTGATCTATCTCTTTGTTTTTGTAACCACGTTGATCCAAGATCACTGCGCGGGCCATTCATCTTCGTCACTGTGTCACTGGTACAGACCTACCAACTGTACGGAAGTGACCTTTGGCACAAACACATATAACTCTGAGGACAAGTGACCCGTGTCTATGGGAACACATTAGAGCTGTGTATACACACCTACCTCAGATTATTAGAAATCCTGGTCTATAACAGCACATGACATAAACACACACACGTTTCTTTAAGGAGTACAAAACATCCCATGATACCACCACATGCACACACACACACACACCTCTGTATAGTGGTAATTTTATATTACACACCCTCACAATGTCAGCGGCTATTTCAACCCGGCAAAACTCTATCCCACCTATTTTTTTGCAACGTTGTTCTGTCGATCTTTCTTTAATCAAGCAGCAATCATAGTTTGTCACAATGCATTGGGTTAGTTGATTTGTTGGCTTCTCAACGTCAGAAGCTAGGCTATATCGAGGAGGGTCCCAAGACTAACCTCTGACAATTCTACGTACTGCCATCCAGACACAGAGCGGGGATATCCGGACGCTCGTCCCCGCTAGTCACATAAAAATGACACCGATTCAACCAGCAGTGAATAAGGCAGCTGAGGCGGAGATCGAACCGGGGATACCCCGATTAGAAGCCACGCGCTTTATCACTGAGCGACCTTGTCTGTTGTCACAATGGACCATATTTTATGTGGGTGACACACACGATAAGAGAATGAATGAAAAGTCAAGCCACCTTGATGCAAATTGCGCAACAGAAAGGCATGTGGGATCCTTGTTCTAGACGTACAACGGTTCATCGGAGACAATGCCTCTCAGTTTGATCTACGATCTAAGCTAGGGTGGGGACATTCTTTAAAGATCACTTTGCTTTTCTTTCTCTCTCTCTCTCTCTCTCTCTCTCTCTCTCTCTCTTTACCTCTTTATCTCTCTCACGCACACACGCTCACACAAACTCTCCATCCAATTGCCTGTCAAACGTTACACCCTCTGGTCAGGATAAAAACGTCAGTATTTCTCACTTTCAACTCAGAGCAACTGTACTGTGTTGAATCGGTTACTTACTCGCTTTCTGTCTCTTTGTCTCCCTATACAATTATCTATGTTGAGTTTCTCTGTCTCTGTCCTCCTCTTTATCTCTCGCTCCGTCTCTATTTATCTTTACCACTGTGTCAAATTTGTCTGCCTGTCTTTCTCTGTCTCCCAATCTCTCTCTCTCTATCTCTCTCTCCCTGTCTCTCTGTCTCTGTCTCTCTCTCTCTCTCTGTATCGGTCTCTCTCTCACTCTCTCTCTCACTCTCTCCCTCTCTCTCTCGCTCTTTCTCTCTCGCGCTCTCTCTCTCTTTTCCTCTCTCTTTTCCTCTCTCTCTCTCTCTCTCTCTCTCTCTTTCTCTCTCA
>RQTK01000532.1:240728-255618 GCA_003991915.1 Elysia chlorotica
CTTCCCACAAAACAAAACAAAACAAAAACACATATTAATACGACGGGAACTCACGTGCTGTGTACCGGGTAGAGCACACTCTTGCTGCCGCTGATGCTGTGCGGGCGTCCGTCTCCGTTCATCATCTCTCACTTGCGATAGTTGCCAGGGGGAGGAGGAAGAGGAGGATAAGGTAGTATAATTAATAGTTAGATAAGAAACGGGCAGAAGATAACACTAAACGTTATTATTTTGTCTTTCAAGGCACATTACATTTTGTGGAATTTCTGACAGAAACGACTCTGACATGGGCAATACATTTTTATTTAAACGCGCACACTACACCGTTTCATTAGAATGCTTTGTCAATTGTAAAATCAGAGGATAAAAGCCTACTGTAACAAAATCAATGACCTGCAAACAAAACTAAGAGCATTAAAGATTAGAAATAGATTCTAGCTCATTAACGCAAAAAAAAAAAAGCAACGAGAAATCAAACCAAATGCTTACAATGATATTCAATAAGCGTTTTTCACAGCTAGTTATCTCTTTGTAAAAAACAATTTTAATTTCTAAACGCATAGGTCTAGATTCTGAACCCCCCATGAATTTTCAGTTTCAGCACGTTTTAAATTTATATGTAATCATTCAAATTCACCTATCCCACGATGTCCACGAATTTTGTGGGTTCTCAACTAATAATAATAAAAATAATGATGATGATCATGATGATGTTGATGATGATGATGCTCACTTTTTAAACAAACATTTCTTTCCTCAAATTTTAAAGAACACACATTTTAAATAAGCAAAATGAGGAAAAATGATGAAGGACGCGAGATCCAAATAAGCAAGACATAAGCCATCTCTTCAAGTCGTTATGACCTTTTTCTGGTCATGGTCATCATGACATGAGATGGCATTTGACATAAACAGACCAATTTTAATCCTCAAAAGTATTGCTCTGTCTGAAAGTTAATCCTTTCTTTCGAATACCCAGATTTTATTGGATCTACCAGAAATCCTTTCAAAGCCTCACGTACCGAAAATACTATTATTTATACCGTATATAAAATACTGGGAGATATTTCAACAATTGTTAAATCTTTTCGGCCAGGTCACCAACACTCCAACGCAAAAGGTTATGACCCAACTTGGTATGTACCTACAGTGAAAAATTAAGGATATAAGCATAAAGTAATGATATCATGCCTTGAAAATTACACTTAGGTAACAAAAATCGTCATACCGCCCCCCCCCCCCCACACACACACACGCAGATTTAATTTGATTTTCTCAGGATGTTATACGTACACCGTCCTTAGTTGTACAAACTAGGTAGGTGATCTAGTCCTACTATCTCTGAAAAAATGTTGGACTATAATCACAATAAATTGTTGAGATTAAAGTTCACCATAAAGCCCGTTGTCACGAAACGAATTTGTTGTCTGGTTGTACAACTTATAGGCTAACTGTGACGAAGAGTGAGTCCCATCGTTTAGTATCATTTCTCGATCTAGAGGATCATCAAATTATATATGTCCAAAGATTTAGACCTACAAAAAATGATAGATACGTATTTATGGTGCGATTTTCACGTAAATGTGTATGGAACGCCATGGGTCTCTAATTACCAGAGTCTACTCTACTAAAATTTATTGATTTGCCAAAAAAAAAAAAACGGAAAAAAAACAACAAGAAACAAAGACACAAACATCGCTTCAATTCAACCTTACTCTGAGTACTATTAAAAGTAGAATAATTGAAGAAAATCTAATTGAACAGAACCAAAACGATAGACATACTATTCATTTGACATGGCTATAGAGCTTCCCACGATTTCGTTAACCAGTGGTTGGGTCGGTGTCAACAAAATGTGACAGATTTTATGGTATAAAACACCGTACTCTTTCTGGTTGGTAGCACATAAAATTGTCAGACGTTAATCTTGTACCCCATTCACGCAAAAACCTAGCTGCTGATGTTGGATGTTAAGAGACTAATCAACCAATCAACAATGACAAGAATAGTTAAGAAAATAATTATTAATATTTTATTTTCCTTCACGTTGTTTTGCATGAATAATTAGAAATGTTTTTTATCTTTAAAAAATCGTTTTTGTTCTTAAAGCTCTAAAAATATGAGAGCGAGTTACTTTTCGCATTATAATAAAAGAGCAAAAGTAAAACCACTTTGCAAGCACAATAACGCTACAAACACTCTCGTATAATGGTAACTTATTCATAAGTTACACCTTCCCCCTCCCCTCTCCCCCATTGCCCCCTCTTTATGCATTTACCTACATTCATATATTTTTGTGTCTTGCAATAAGTAGTAGTAGTAGTAGTAGTAGTAGTAGTAGTAGTAGTAGTAGTAGTAGTAGTAGTAGTAGTAGTAGTAGTAGTAGTAGTATATATAGGGCTCTTTTACTTGCTATTTGTGTGTGATTTTTCATACAAGTGCTTTCTGATAATAGGTTCTATGTTGTTTTGCCAGATCTACCACAGGTTTATCTACCCTGAGCAGATTGAGTTCATCAAGAAAACGGAGGAACAAAACCAGGCGGCGGAGCGCACTGATGCCTTACGCAGAGAGGTGGAGGCTCAGAGACAGAAGTAAGACGGAGCGGGTTCGAATGTTGACGTTTTGAGGGAGGGTTTGGGACAAACAGGCAGGTAGGCCTTATGTTAGAGCACTTGGCTTCTAATGGGGATGTACTGATGAACTAGTCGGTGTAAGCACAATGCGATCGCCAAGTCCTGGGTCTCGCGCTGAAAGATCACGACGCCGTAAAGAATCCCTTCCTTAGAGTTAAAACATGTTTAATTGTTTTTCTCCTCTCCGTTAACCTCAACCTCGAGCTTTGAATAAATAATGGAAGAATGTTTCTGTTTCAAACATGACTATGTTTGATGAAACTGACAACCAATACATCCCCATTCCAGTATTGCGTTAACAAAACTAATCTTTGGAAGGAGAAAGATAGTTTAACGTCTCCTAGATTCTTTACGGCGTCGTGATCGAATGATCTATCTCACTCTCTCTCTCTGTATATATATTTATATATTATATATATTTTTATATGTGTATGTATGAAAGAATCCTTTTCAGAGAATTCTTTAGTTCAAACCTCGATTGATTGAGTTAGAAGTAATTGTACACCCACACTGTCGATGTGTGGCAGCACGTTAAATTTATCCCAACTTTACAATTGTGATTCACCCAAAGATAAACTATTTACTGACAAACAACGTGAAGGTGGGGTGACAAAAAAAAGATCGCCCCCCCTTCCCCTTTCCCCCAAACAAAAAACAAAAAACAACAACAATAACAACAAAGCGAGAAACAAAACAATAAATACACAAAAGACCACTGCACCAACATCTCAAACGATGACTCAGTGATGCATAATACAAGCTTTGTCTTCCCCTACCTTGACCAGGATAGACGAGCTGATGCAGACCACCAGCAGCATCGCGGACACACTACAAAGGCTCGAGAAATATCAGACGCGCGAGCAGAGCCCCAACCCGCCGTGTTAGAGCCCATGCACATCAGAGTGACAGTCCCAGAGATACCCAACTGACTACTTCTATAACTGTAGTATGAAAGTTTATTCGTCTGTGGCAACCATATAACCCGAACAAAAACTGTATGCTTGTATTAAAATATTGTTATTAAAATCAGACTTTGTTGGATTGACTCATTCAGCACCATTATTAATTGCTGATGGCTGGCTTTCTTCAGTCTTCTCTGACAGCTTATGCGATGGTCTCGTCCTACCAACTTGCCATGCGCTTCTGGATCTAGACGATACCACATACGATAGATGGTGCAAATTTAAATTGAAGTCTTTGCAAAAATCGACATTTGAAGAGAATTTTCCCCCAAAATATACCCAAATATACACAGATATTGACATAAATGTCTGTCAAAACTTACAACTGTTTTTATTTATAGCCCATCAGTTGCAGCGGTTCGACATGGAATGCAAAGATGTATCTTCTCTATTCATTAAAAGGTAATAATAATAAATACAGCATATTGGCCAACATTAGAACAGAAAACATCTAACAATTATCTTCGAAATGACTTGCTATTTGAGAGGCCGTGCTTTCTGCATGAGCACATGAGAATTCCCCATAGTGCGGCAGCATGGGGCGGTGAAGAACCACACCCGGCCTGTGTCAGATGAAAGCCACAGGCCTTGTGTAATAGGACTAATGGTGTTCTAGACACACGGAGCGAATAATTATAAAACATTTTTTGATCTGACTAGATCAAAATTGACCAGTATGTGGAGCAGAACACTCCATGCCTGAGGCGAGTGATAAAGCCACCCATTACCGTGACATGGATCCCAAAGCCTGGTTGATGAAGCCACCCATTACCGTGACATGGATCCCAAAGCCTGGTTGATGAAGCCACCCATTACCGTGACATGTATACCAAAGCCTGGTTGATCAAAATTAAACCCCAAAGCCTGGTTGATGAAGCCACCCATTACCGTGACATGTATACGCTCAAAGCCTGGTTAACTGAGAAACAGCAGCAGAAAACGGTTGAGGAGCCAGCCCATGACCGCTAGAAAATCGTGTGCTTCACTTTTGGACATCCGTAGGTGGAAGGGTATACTCACTTTGGTTGATTTCGCTACTTAGACTTTGTCAATGAAGATGAGTGTAAACTTAAAAGATTATTTCCGCCCCTAAATCAGGTCTTGCGGTTTTCGCGTCTTGGAGCAATTTATTATCCTCTTTGTGTCTCTTCGTGGCATCATGTAAACTTTTCGGATGTTAGTCTTTGGACCCGTAAGGAGGAGAGCCAATGTTGGACGATGCGCACTGAAAATCCATCCTATCAAGTCAACTTAAGTACCGCTACCAATGTAATATTATGCCTTGCTAGTGAAAAAATATTGATTAAAAAACATGCGCAGCTAAAAGCGAAAACCCTCGACAGCATCCAACCAAATAATAATGCAATGACGTTCACCCATCATGAGAGAATGGGAGGGGCTGAATGGGAGTCCGTTTGCTGCCTGTGAGTCAAATAAATAAACATAATTCTATCGCTAGGCAAAGCCAGCTGCTTCAATTTACTGGACATAGTCATGGCGACAATGTAAGAGAGATGTCTATCACACGCTAACTCATATGGCTGACTTTCTTAGCTTGACTAGCTTGCGGATTGTTTTCATAGTTACATTCTCAACCGTCGGTATTCCTGGCTTAATTCAACTTGTCGCACTTAAATAACGACACTACGGAGGCCAATGCATCATCAACTAGACTAGTGACGTGGCATTCAAGTAGTTCTATCTGAACTGAATTGAAGAACTATATACAAATTATCTAGTATTTTATAACCAAGTGTTTTGTGCAATTCTTCCTTTCAGAGAGAACAACCCCCCACCCCCACCCCCAGTCGCCTACAATTTTACCAAAACCATACATAGAATCTTTCTATTGCTGGGTCTGGCTTAGATCAAGTCTAGTGGACTGGGGAGCGCGGTGGTCTAGGGGTAGAAAATCGGCTTCCGACGCAAAAGGCGTCGAATCCTGGCTGGTGCGTTCCCTACTGGTTGGGTCGGTGTCAGTATAATGTGACCGGCTGAGACAGGAGTCATGGTATCCCCGCCCTGTTTCGTGTATGGCAGCACATAAAATTGTCAGACGTCTGTCTTGGGGCCCGTCCACAATATTGTCTATATAGTGCTGCTGTTGGACGTAAAACCAACCCAACCAACCAAGTCTAGTGGACTATGCTACTATAGAACTGCTGGTGTCAATGAAGCTGCCTGGTCCCCCACCAGTCCAGCAAAACACTGGCCTTCACACTTCAATCATAGGCAGGGGAGGGAAAGCAGTCCAGCAAAACACTGACCTTCACGCTTCAATCATAGGCAGGGGAGGGAAAGCAGTCCAGCAAAACACTGACCTTCACGCTTCAATCATAGGCAGGGGAGGGAAAGCATACATTAAGTTCATGATCCTGTTTTTGTTGTGGATTTTCGGATGTTTGGTGTCTTTGTTGGCCAGGAGCGCCAGTAGCTCTCTAGTTAGTGCTCTTTACTCACGAGTAGGAGTATAAGGTTCGAACCCTCGCTGATACCTACAACGTAATGTTGTATAGAACTCTCCCGTGAACCCCACAGGCGACACATTGGTGAGAGATTACTTGTCTATTTTTATTATAAATAAAAAGGACTGCTGGTGCAATGTTAACTTTTTTACTTTTTGATATAAAAATAACAACAACAAAAAAACAGCAACAAAAACACAAACAGTAAAGGAGTACATGTTTACCATATGTAAAGAGACTACCACCAGACTAGTCATGTTGTGAAGATGTGGCAAGATGGAGCTGCTAACACGCCAGGGGTGTGTTTGGATTAGCGCCTTGCCCTCCCTAGTACTGTCCGTGTGACAGTGAACAGTTTGTGCCTCTTAGTTACGTACCTGGCCGCGCGTCTTCTGAATATCAATCTAGATATGCTAATAACATGCGCGCGGCGATTTAGTAGCGGGTGGCTTTCTTTCCGATCTCAAAATTGTTTCACGACTTCAGGATACCATGATATTTTTAAAAATAATTATGCCCTTGCTTTCCCTTGGGCTGTGAATGTGGCAAAAGTGTTAAGATCGCGTTGCGGTTTGTAGAAATAACAGTTATCCATTGTGAAAAATAAAGCCGCTATGTTAACTCACAACTACAATGTTTTGCTTTAGTTAAAAAGATGGCAGGGAAACATTGCTAAACCTTCAGACAAAATAGCAAAGCCAGGAGCGCCAGTAGCCTGCTCAGTTGTTGCTTGGAGCTTAGAAACAGATGGTCTGGGTTTAAATCAATCCCCCTTGGTATCCCCTTCTCCACATGTGTCTCTTCAGGAAACGTAGATCTGCAGGACATAACATCTCCAGCGAATTCGGCCTACAGTAAAGACATATTTTATGCTCTAATTCCATGCATATTATATGGTACTTGGTAGTACTTTTAGCATTGCGGATATTACAAGTATTACCTAGCTGCTAATAAAACCACTGATTAAACCAGTTACTGCCACGCAAACCAGACCAGAGAGCAGCGTGTCTCGCCACCACTAACACTTTCCGTAGAGCTATGGCGATCTTTCACGCCAGGAGCTCAGCCGGCCTGGTCAAGTGTGGACTTCTCCTGATCGCTGTGTCCATTTGTTGGATACTGATGGTCACCTACATGCACGTCAGCTCCCTGTCCGCCGAGACTGAGGGAACCTCCGTCAGGAGCAGTAGGGGGAGACAACACGGGCACTCAGGGCAAGCTTCCTCGAGAGTGCGAGCCAAATCTGTGCACGGACGTGGACATGAACCTCTTGACCGGGACCAGCCTGCTAGCCACGCTGCCCAGTCACTGCCAGTGTTTGTCCTGGAGGAGCACCACGAGGCGGTGCGCTACTGGATGTGGGCGCTTCAGGCTGGCCGGCTGCCACGCAGATCAGGCAACACACTGGTAACACAATCTCTTGTAACACACTGGTAACACAACCTCTTGTAACACACTGGTAACACAATCTCTCGCCTCTTGTAACACACTGGTAACACAATCTCTCGCCTCTTGTAACACACTGGTAACACAATCTCCCTCCCACCTCTTGTAACACATTGGTAACACAATCTCCCTCCCGCCTCTTGTAACACACTGGTAACACAATGTCTCGCCTCTTGTAACACACTGGTAACACAATGTCTCGCCTCTTGTAACACACTGGTGACACAATCTCTCGCCTCTTGCAACACACTGGTAACACAATCTCTCGTCTCTTGTAACACACTGGTAACACAAACCCTCGCCTCTTGTAACACACTGGTAACACAATCTCTTGTAACACACTGGTAACACAATCTCTCGCCTCTTGTAACACACTGGTAACACAATCTCCCGCCTCTTGTAACACACTGGTAACACAATCTCCCGCCGCTTGTAACACACTGGTAACACAATCTCCCGCCGCTTGTAACACACTGGTAACACAATCTCCCGCCGCTTGTAACACACTGGTAACACAATCTCCCGCCGCTTGTAACACACTGGTACCACGAGGCGGTGCGCTACTGGATGTGGGCGCTTCAGGCTGGCCGGCTGCCACGCAGATCAGGCAACACACTGGTAACACAATCTCTTGTAACACTGGTAACACAACCCCTCGCCTCTTGTAACACTGGTAACACAATCCCTCGCCTCTTGTAACACACCGCTAACACAATCTCTCGACTCTTGTAACACACTGGTAACACAATCTCTCCTCTTGTAACACACTGGTAACACAATCTCCCGCCTCTTGTAACACACTGGTAACACAATCTCTCGCCTCTTGTAACACACTGGTAACACAATCTCTCGCCTCTTGTAACACACTGGTAACACAATCTCTCGCCTCTTGTAACACACTGGTAACACAATGTCCCGCCTCTTGTAACACACTGGTAACACAATCTCTCGCCTTTTGTAACACTGGTAACACAATCTCTCGCCTCTTGTAACACACTGGTAACACAATCTCTCGCCTCATGTTACACGCTGGTAACACAATCTCCCGCCTCTTGTAACACACTGGTAACAAAAATCTCTCGCCTCTTGTAACACTGGTAACACAATCTCTCGCCTCTTGTAAACATTGGTAACACAATATTCTCGCCTCTTGTAACACACTGGTAACACAATCTCTCGCCTCTTGTAACACACTGGAAACACAATCTCCCGACTTTTGTAACACACTGGTAACACAATCTCCCGACTTTTGTAACACACTGGAAACACTATCTCTCGCCTCTTGTAACACTGGTATTGGTAACACAATCTTCTCGCCTCTTGTAACACAAAGGTAACACAACCTCTCGCCTCTTGTAACACACTGGTAACACAATCTTGTCGCCTCTTGTTCTGCATTGTCTATTATTGGTAACTAATCTTCTTGCGTTTTGCTTTGTATTGAGAGCACAATATTGTTTTCTTGTATTTTGCTCTATTTGGTAGCATAATCTTTTCGTGTTCTGCTCTGTACGGGTACTCAAAAAATTATGATCGCCTATCGTTCTGCTTAATGTATTATTGCTAGCATAGTCTTCACGCATTCTTGTAACTCAACCTTCTAGCGTTCTGATATGTATTGTAACTCAACCTTCTCATATTCTGATATGTATTGTAACGTGATCTTTTCGCATTCTGATATGTATTTGTAACTTAACGTTCTCGCGTTCTGCTATGTATTTGTAATGTAACTTAACATTCTCAAATTCTGATATGTATTCGTAACTAAACATTCTCGCATTTTACTGTGTATTGTAACCTAACCTTTTCGCGTTCTGCTCTGTGTTGTAACTTAAACTTCTCGCGTTCTGCTATCTATTTGTAATGTAACTTAACCTTCTCAAATTCTGATAATTATGTATTTGTAACTTAACCTTCTCGCATTTTGATATGTATTTGTAACTTAACCTTCTCGCGTTCTGCTATGTATTTGTAAAGAAACTTAACATTCTAAAATTCTGATATGTATTTGTAACTTAACATTCTCGCGTTCTGCTGTGTGTTGTAACTTAACCTTCTCGCGTTCTGCTGTTTATTGTAACTTAACTTTTTCGCGTTCTCCAATTTTTCTTACTTATAGAAAACTAATTAAAAAAAAATACCTCATAGTGCTACTGTGTCCATGGTTATGTGAGTTTCCAAATTTCCCATCTTCCGAACCGCCCCACACACGCCCTCCAGATCCACATCGACGCGCATTCCGACCTGGCGACGCCTCCCGTTGACCAGGAATTCCCGATGTTCCGGTGGCCACCGTTCGTGGAGGTTGCACCGAACCGCCCCACACACGCCCTCCAGATCCACATCGACGCGCATTCCGACCTGGCGACGCCTCCCGTTGACCAGGAATTCCCGATGTTCCGGTGGCCACCGTTCATGGAGGTTGCGCGCCTCATGCAGAGGAACGACATGTTCATCGTGGTAGGTCGAGCCCTCTAACAACAGTCTACATAGATCTACAGCGAGGTTCACATAATTATGAATATAACGGAACGGCGCGATCAAGTTCGCAGCGCTTAGATCTAGCACCATGCGGCGAGGCGACAAAAGCGGTGGCCTGTTTTTAGGCCTCTACTCTGTTTACTGTAACACTTTTCCTATGAAATAAATTCTCGCTCCAAAAAAGTGAAGCATGGGCGAGATGGTGCGACATCCACTGTGTTTCTACGTTTAGACCAACGGAACACTGGAATAAAGCTACCCTTAGTCGGGGATCTAAGCTTAAAACATCGCTGTACATTGTACTTACTACCGGTACTATGTTTGCCCTAGTGACCACGGTGAGGACATTATTTTGTTGGAATGTCACTCAATCAAAATTAAATTTTAGTTACCGGTACTGATTCAAGTGATGGTCTCTACACGAAAGATTATAAAATAGTTCATACGTATTTTATTCTAATGCCAAGAGAGAGAAGGAGAGAGAGAGAGAGAGAGAGAGAGAGAGAGAGAGAGAGAGAGAGAGAGAGAGAGAGAGAGAGAAAATTTCGGCCCTTTGTATAATTACATGTATTTAAATCTAGGGTCGTAAGAACAAAGTTGCAGAAGTTTGCATTTCGCCGTAAGCATTATTATTTTTATATCTTACGACGAATCGTAATCCTACCACGACAGCCCACTAAAAAAGTTATATTCACTATAAAGCTTGCACCGTTTACAACTTCTTTGGGTCCTTCGAACCCGAAATGTCCCAACAAAACAATCCATGATTTACATAACTATCTTCACCCTCAGTCGGCAGCACTGACTGGCCTGTTCTCCCGTATAGTGTGGATCTGGCCAACTTGGGATCGAACCGCCATCCTGGAGACGCTTCACGGAGAGGCTACCACGTGGAACGTGACGGTGGGGTCCTGGCAGCGGCCCGTGGCACCCTCTCCCGGCCCGTGGTCTGGCTCGACCCGACCCCGCGCCCGTGTGGTGACGGAGGAGGACCTGTGCATCTGCTTGCAGCCGCTCAACCCGACCGCCTACTGGCTGGACAACGCGCTGGGCACCTACTGCGTCAGGTACCGGCCTGCCTGCTTGGAAGGGAGCAGTAGTGGGGAGGGGGGGGGGGTAAACTAACACTAGTATTAGTATCAGTGTAATAGTGTCTAGTTTCTTCAAGGCAATATAGAAATACTTCCGATAAACCAAACGGAATCTCATATAGGAATTGTGGTGGTCCCAGTGTACAATGCGGAGCTTATTATTCAGGAGGTTATACTCACAGGTTCGATCTCTGCGCTCGTCGCTGGTGACTCGGTGAATTAGTACAATGTACATGTACCACTAGTGTGACTTGACAGCGAGATTTAACCGTGAGTGCATGTGCGATGCCAGGGTGCAGTCAACGAACAATATTTGTGATTACCAACACTGCGCAAGTGCGCATGCAAAGATTATTAGCACTAATGAACTTGAAGATAAAATGAGGTTTTTACGGTCCTTACGATTTTTAAAGGATCGAATGCAAACTCAATAACAAAACTTAAACACGTGCAATGGTCTTGCTTCATAGCAAAGGGAAATTTCACACTACAGGCAAAATATGAAGGTAAATCTAGAATTCCTGTTAGTTTTCAGTATTGGGAAGGAGGTTTATGGTAAATTATATATCGACAAATGATTGCGCGTTGTGATATTTGAACACTCGATTTGTAGATCTTTAGTCTACAGTGAATCGCTTTAGCAAACCAAGAGAACGTGTTTATATCACAAGACCACTATGGTCTCTAAATGAGGAGGCAAAACCATACAGTTGTAATGAACAGATACGTGGGCATTAGCGATAATTCGAACCTCATGCCTCCTTTTCGTCAGTCCAGAGCACCACCTACTGATCTATCTAAAACCCGACATACGACATATAGCATTGTCTGCAATTATTAAATAACTAGGCGGCCTCCGGCGCAGATAAAGAAAAATGTTATCTAGGATCGAATAATCTAAAACTTTATTGCATTTTGCTTAACACGCAACAGTCAGGATTCGAACTCGGGACCTTTTGCGTCGGAAGCCGATGTTTAACTTCACCCACTCCCCATCCCCCTTTTTTTCTCTCTCGCTATCTTTGCCTGTCTTTCTCACCCTGTCTGGTGTTCTCTCTCCCCCTTTCTCCAGATTTAACAGCACAGACGACGCTGACTGGCCCCCGGAGACAACCGAGGCGTGCCCGGCGAGCGTGAGTCTCAAGGCGGAGATCTACAGTGAGGAGGCGTTCCTCAGGCAGGCCCACCCCGGAGGCCTCTTCCATCGGGTTTCCCCGCAGGACGGATTCGTCCTTGACATTGACGAGGACTTCTACGGCTGCGAGCCCGTGGCACAAAGTCTTTACGACGTCGGTCTCCAGGAGTCTCTTCTGCGCATGCTCAGTTTCTGGGTGAAGAAGATTTTCTGTGGTGCCAGTGCCGAGCACGAGCATGTCTCGGACTTCCTGTTCCACACGCTAACTCAGTTCATCAAGAAAAATAAATATCTGTGCAGCAAAATGGCGCATGCGTCGCTACCAGACTCGTCCAAGATATTAAAGAACAGATGTCTTATCTCCGCGAATAGATACTTGACGAGAAAGCTCAAGCAAAAGTTAAAGTCACTTCACACACCATTCGTAGATAGCGTATTTTGTCCGTTTGAAAACGAGGCGTTCTACAAATACCTGCTGTACCAGCTCCTTCGCCTGCTCTCCTCGCTCACCAACGCCCAACTGGACTCGGTCGCCGAGGTGGGCATCTGCTTCAAGACGAGCCTCAGCACATTTGAAGACGGCGAGGTGGGCCACTTCCGACTGTGCGACGGCTACAACCGGCCAAACTACACGGCCGTCACGTTCTACTCCCCGGACCTGGAAGACATCGAGGCGCGCGGGGATCGCCTGCACAGGATTGTGGGACAGATGGGCGTGGCGCCGAACCTTGTCACCGTCTGCCGCTCTATGAGGGATGGGTACACGCCGCGCGCCCACTTCCGGCAGATAGAAGCCTCTGTGCTGAACATACTGCAGGCACGGTACAACAAAGGCGACACGTTTCTACAGTTAATGTATGACAGGGATTTGCTGGGCGGAAAAAGTGGATGGTGGCATAGGCACAAAATGCCTTAAAATAAAAGAATTATATATACCGGTATATATACATATATAGATATATATAATTATATATGTATTTTTGATCCACTGGGATTAACGCACAAGTTTGCTAAGACCCCTGGTTACCGCCACTAGATAGCGTAGTCACAAACTTGCTTATGGTGAATCAACTTAGAACATGACACAGAGTGGTGATGCTGATGTTTCTTGTCTACGAAGCCGTTCATTTAGTATACAAAAACAATGATGTGTCTGCAGTTCTACTTAAGTTTTAGGAGAGGGTGGTCATTATCACAGTAAAAGTAAAGCAAGTCCCATAACAATTCTGTTCAAATCATTCACGTTTGTGGATAAAAAAGGCATGAAGATGGTTTTTAAAAAAATGTATATTATTTGCAATTTTCCAATAGATTTCTCTTCTCCTGTTTTCTTTTTCTTGATGTAGCACCTTTTCCGGATTCATTTTGTCGTTTTAATTAAAAACTGTGCCATCTTTTTGTATACAGATAAAATCTTTGATAGGTGTGCCACTTGCAAAATACGCTTTTGAAACTGAGATCCCTCTTTTAGCACGACAGTTTTGTAGAGACACTTGACTTACGTCGCCCCATACGGCTTCCTCGGAAAACCCGAGACATGTTGAGCAGAGATAAATAAAGATAGATATATAGAGAGAACGGTAGAGATAGATATAGACTGAACGATTTTGAAAAAGATAAAGATAAATAGGTAGAAAGAGATAAATAAGCGAGAGGAAAGAGCGAAATAAAATAAAAGAGAGAGAGAGAGAGAGAGAGAGAGAGAGAGAGAGAGAGAGAGAGAGAGAGAGAGAAGAGAGAGAGAGAGAGAGAGAGAGAGAGAGAGAGAGAGAGAGAGAGAGAGAGAGAGAGAGAGAGAGAGAGAGAGAGACAAAGAAGAGACAGGCGCAAGATGGTATGACGGGCTCCAATTTATTTACATTTTAATGCAGTGATGCAGAAAGGGGAGCATTGGAAGTGTTCGGAATCATTGACTTTAATTTAAAGATTTGATTCGTCCGCTTTTCTGTATCAGTCATAACAAAATGTAGAGATTATCTGAGTTTGATTTTGAATAATTTTTTAAGCGTTGTTATGTCACTAATTGTATAGTTTTGATTGCACATGTAATGACTTTTTCGAAGAAAGAATGGTTTGTATAATGTATTTAATTTTATGTGATACATATTACATGTATCATTGTATGACAATCATATGACTTCTGTATGTCTTACGTACAAGATATCTATTTCTCATGACATTGTCTTCACAAAAATGAACGAAACTGTGCTAAATTTTAATCATACTTATATTCAATATATTTGATGCTTTTCGAGTACCTCAAACAATTATAGTAAAACTCCACCCTCCCCCTCCTCCCTAAAAAAAGAACATCTAATTAAAAATTAATGTGATACAAAACCCTGTATACAATCCGTAAAGTAAGATTTGTTATCTTCTTATGTTTTTGATCATTTGATACGTTTCAAAGAAGGCTAATTTTCATAGAAATCTTTTATCTAAAATTTGACCACACATACGGTTTGGATTTGTTAACGCTGAATAACACAAGACTAAGCCACACTAAAGTGACGCCGGCCTAGCCAGTCACACGATAGGGACACTATAGGGACACCGGTCTAGCCAGTCACACTATAGGGACACCGGACTAGCCAGTCACACTATAGGGACACCGGTCTAGCCAGTCACACTATAGGGACACCGGCCTAGTCAGTCACTCTATACGGACACCGGG